>JAKTQL010002543.1:108803-144130 GCA_030558815.1 Blastobotrys malaysiensis | reverse complement strand
ACAGCTCCTCAAAAACCGCGAAAAAGTCCTCTCGCGACACGTGCTTGGGCACCACCACCAGCGTGTCGATATCAGACCCCGGGCCGTACGTATTAACCCAACTCTGGGTACGTAAAATCATTATGGCATTTTCTATGCAGTTTGTCTGTTGTGTCACAGTGGAGAACGTGTTCCCAATAATGTACAGTATGACCATGAAGGACTAGTCCTTGTACTCCATGCCCATCTCGTTAAACCATTCTCGCTTCTCATAAGCAGAAGGAGACAACTCTTCACTGTGAATTCTCTGGGCATGTGCCATGCCGTCGACCCAATGGTAAAAGGCTCGTGCAGCCAGAACCAACATGATACCAACAAAGATATAGAGGACTGCCAGCGAAGAGTTATTCGAGCTATCCTGTACTGCTAGATCAGCGAAATAAACGCCAACATTGGCAATGCTCAGTAGCATCACGGCAATAGCGAACTGTTTTGGAATAGCTCGTCGTTCTTCATGCGGGAGAATCGACTTGGTGTATCTCCATCGGAACAGATATGCGCAATAAACGTAAATGGCAATTGCTGGTACAATGCCATTGAAGGTTCGTACGAAGAATCGCCGGGTCGGGTCGCTCCATTGTAAGGAAGTCATCAAATGCTCTCCTTCGCAGGCCACGAATTCTAGATAGACCCATTCAATTATACCGAGGACTGTAAACAGGGTCATGATCATAAGTCCTCCAACATTAGTCTCGCGGCCAGTAGCAGTCCTATAGGTCCGCTTGGATAGTCGCCATAGGAAATCAAGTGCAACTCCTGCAATAAAGCTGCCAGCGAGAATCAGAGTTAACTGAGCAGTACCAGAAGAGAAAACACCACTGCCGGATGTTTCTTCCTTGATGGCCTCTTTCAGCGCAGAAGGCTCCATGGGGGTATTTGACACATACATTGTAAGATCACCAACAAAGATGTTAGAAATGGATGTTTGAGAAAGTGTACTATGGCTATTAGAAGCTTTCTCACTTGATAAAAGAATGACTGAGGTGAGCTAAAGGCTAGAGAAAGGGCCAAAATTACTGACTCCTGACGGAGGAAGGGGGGAAAATGCGCAACGGAGCGAGAGAGAACCTCCAAGATTATGTATGAAGCAAACGTGCTTCAAACTCGCCTACAGTACAGTCCCTTTCTCGCGGAAAGAAAACAAATGATTACGTATTGTCTTTTTTCTCCGGTGCATAACGTACCCAAGATCTTCTTCCGAGAAACTGCAGTGGAATTATCATTCAACTGGCAATCTATTACCTAATTTGTGAAAAAAGATCGTCGTACTTTTCCTGCACAGGGAGATATTTGAAACTTTTTTCCTATTTCGGTACGCGCCGCACATAAGGTATGTCCCCTGGGCTGATCATAGAAATTTGAAAGGGATACCGATGCGTAGAAAATTCTCTCTGAATATCCTGCAGATCTTCACAATATAGCTCTTCGCTCCGGTCCGAGTACGCTCCATATCTCGACGAGAAACTATACATCTACCTAATAACCAAATTTTGTAATTGCGTCAACTGGTCATGCACTCATGCAACAAATTTTTTATGCTGTAGTAGTAGTACTGTACGTGGCCGTATCATGCACTGTTTGGACCCAGAGTACATGTACTTGTAAGTTAGTACTGTACTCATGTACTGTAGTGCCGCTTGAACTCAAACTTTTCTCCTCGCATGGACTTCAAGTGGATCGGAGCCCCGCGATTCAGGGGGACTTGAACTTGCACCCATACTTCTCAGGGGTAAGGGAAGAACCATAATCCGACGCTAACTTTGTATGGGAAATTAAGACATACGTGGTGTATACGGAGTATTGAATTTCATTAATAATGGCTATTACATCCGCTTCTCATATACACATCGAGCTTTGGTGTCTCTAATCGTATCAGTAAGTTTATGATGTTACATGAGGGGATGAAAGCCCAATTTCACACAATAACTGTACTATCAGGTACAGTGTAGTAGAAAAGTAGTTGATACACCTACCAATTGACCTGTATTTTGTCACACACGTGCGTATGCACGTAGGGATATAATATCTCTGGCAACTGATAGCGAGCAGAAGCTATGGTTCCAGTAACAATTTGTAGTATGGATCCCTGGCCAACGACTGGTAATACTTTGTAATCCTGGGGATCTAACAAATCTTAACAATGGAGAATTGATCGATCTTACTCGATAGAGAGTATTTTCACTTTCCATGACTTATTTCGGGATACATTTATCTACGTACGTAGGTTTACCGCGTCGTTACTTGTATAAACTTTACGGTGCGTGAATATGCAGCTAAAGAGTATCTCAATACCCAGGAACTATTGCTTGATGGACACAACAGCTTCATGTATGTAAGTTGGCAATCGAAGCGGAGAATACGAAATGGTACGTGTAACTCGTCTGAAATTCCTACACTGTGATAGTTTCACCTGTCGCATATTTCATAGCAATTTCGTTTGGCCCCTTATTCATAATGGTTACCTTTGTATCGATTTGAGAAGTTGCTTTTGCTGATGACAGGTTCATTGCGTATAATGATCGCTTAAGTGCAGATGATGATCACCGCGCATGGCCAGACCCACTTGTATCTCCATATTAGAGTTTTGCATCCAATATCGTACACATTTTACTATTTGTCGGCTTAAGTGTTTTCCCGGTCAATTCAGTAGCCAAGCAGGAATTAATATATTTCAAGTCTCAGAGACTTAAGATTGGCACAACACACAATATGTGCCTTATACCCATAGATCGTATACCGGCATATCTAAAGGGGATAGGGCTACTCTTTATTTGCGATAAAAAACCGTTAAGGACAATTGGCCACCCACGCTTTGCAGGGCGAGATTAAAGATTTGTGTGTGGGTGTGTGTGTGTCGCAGCTTCTTCAGAAGTATATTGGGGAGACGATAACCATGTTCAACCTTTCAAGTGACTGGCAATGCAGACACACAACCAATTGCCATATTTATGGATGATACTTGATGCGATAAAGTCACAAAGTCACTGATCCTACTTAGTTAATGATATCCAACTGCCGGCAGATCAATATATGAGCCGGCCGGGGAGTTGGTAGGCATCTCTTAAATCTGAGAGAATTACAGGATTATGACAGTAAATAACATGAAGAGACTAAAGACTAATGGAGCTAACGGCGATTATTCTTCCGTAAGCAACGATACTGTTTAATGTGTCCTAATTCTGTACTTGTCCAGCTCGTGATTTCTCTCATCGTACCCTGGGTACATTTATGTTGGCAATTAGTTGAATCTTTAAGACCTGAAGAAGTTGATATGAGAAGATCATTGCGACGGAGAAAAAACTGTATTAAACCCAATATCTGGGGCCAACATGTGACTACCACCAACTCATGTAGCCCAGAACTGTTGGCGTTCACCTTCAACTATATATAGCTAGTGGAATGTTCTTAAGGGGTAACCCAGACAACGAATTGTATTTTTCTGTTGAAGCCCCTAATAGAATTGATATGTTGGCCCTGGTTAAATCACAGATCAGCTAGCCGCTATAGGCCTATGCACGTATTAGTGTTAAATTCACAGTTGGACGGGTTCCTCGGCCTACCTTGTCTATAATAAATAAACAGGTAAAACTATTCGCTGGGACCCATCTCCGCTGAGAATCTGTCCCATTAAGCTCCCTTAACAGGGATCTGTACTATGAGGTCATTCGTGATTGGTTAATGCGAAGCCGTCGGTTCTACCATGCATTCTACATGCCTCACCAGGTCAGCACTCCTCTTACTTCCAACAATTGCTCCAATTCTCAAGGGAAAATTCACTGAAAGCTCCTTCGCCAACCAAGACGCCTATTACCCCCAAAATTGTGCAATAGGATTGACTTTGTAGCGTATTTTGGCGTTGTTTAATTTGATTCATTTCTTGATTACAGGTATATACCTTGGTATTTTCATGTCGTTGTAGGAAGGCTGTCGAACTTTTTGCTTCTACAATCAGGTCGAGGTTGCTGTAATAATAATAATTCTTGATTAGAGTCTCTGCATACTGCTAAAGGAAGACTATATCTAGACATTGGGCTTTGCCAGACAGATCAAAAGCATTCTAATAGACATCATGTGTGGACTGAAGTCGACTGGCACCTCGGTTACCAGTCCACTGTAGACAATGCGGCGAAATTGAGCATATACTTATAATAATACCTCTTGATTAGAGTCACTACATGCTGCTAAAGGAAGACTATGACCTGATGGGTTTTGGTGAATGTCAGGACCAAAATAGGGCTCAAATTAGAGTAAATTCTTGAGTGGAAAGGTTGAGCCATATACTTGAGTCCACACTTAGTTTCTAATAATATCTTTAGGTCGGCTTTCATACTTGTGTCTCCAAGGAGGTTTCTAAAGTAGTTTGAAGGTCATAGCTAACTTTTTTGACGCCGCATGAGCCGCGCTCAATGCGGCTCACAAACTATTTTTATATGACATAAGAAAAAAAATTTTGGATTACTAAGCCCGCGTAGCGTAATGGTTAACGCGTCAGACTTCTATACACGAAGTTTCTTTGGTTGAAAATCTGAAGATTGTGGGTTCGAGTCCCATCGTGGGTGCTTTTTTATAATTTTTGCTCATGCATGTCTAAGACATGCATGAAGCGCTCAAAATTACGTAATGCAGACCGCGGCTATAGTGTATGCTTGTGCATGCATTTTCAGCCTAGGATATATCGATCTAATATAATTTTTTCCGCTATGAAAGGAGGTTTTTCCTCGGACTTTCAGTGATGTTCGCTGAGGAAACTTACCGCGTCTAATTTCTGTTGAAGCCCCTAATAGAATCGATCTGTTCTGTTTCAATCACAGATCAGTCCCTATAGGTCTTGTCTATAGTAAATAAACAAGTACTAACCATCCCCTGTGGGAATCTGCCCTCTTAAGTACGCTCCCTTAACTGGAGTCTGTACGACGGGGCCATTTGTAATGTTGGTCGATGCAGGGCCGTTGGTCCAACGTGCATTCTGCCTGCTTCACCATGTCGGCACTCACCTTACTTCCAACAGATTATACTATCGTACATCCAGTTTCTGATCCGCTCTTGCCATAACTTAGCAATCCTTGAATGGTAGCTAAAACCCATCTCCCCATAAACGTTGAAAAGCGGCGATAAAATTGGGCCATTTGGAAAGTGTTATAACGGGACAGTACGTTATTGCTTTCTTGTTCTATTAATCTAAGATTAGTCTCATTGACCCTTCATTACAATAGACCTTCAATTGTTCCATTCGCTAGGATGGCGCCACTCCAAGTGAACCATTTTCTATTGCCAGTCACACTTGAGCCCTCTGGGAATAGCTAGAGTCGGGATGTGAGTTTACGGGCGTCGAGCTTTATATCGAACCATATTGCCATCGTCAGATGTCCTGTCATACGGCAACACAGTTTACACCATGAGTCAGTGATAATGTCCTCTTGATACAATTAATTGATATGGCAGTAGCAATTTTTTTATTTTAATACTTTAGGCGGTGGTCTATTTTTATCTGATTTGCCAAGGTTTATACGGTCGATCATTGAAATGAAGATGACCTGTCTGCGGCTGTTTCAGAATTTGTGCATATCTGCGTATTCGGCATACAAATTGACGACTAGTAATTCCCACTAACCTGATCTCTACTGAAAGCCATGAACCTCAATAGCACGTCCTTCAGGATGCTCCCAGTCACAAGCGCTTTGGTATCTCTCTGCGAACTACCGCTTTCTAGGACTGTATCTTTGAGACCATCGACCAACCAGTATTCAACGCCCTATGTACTGCCATATATATGAATGATATTACTTGTAATCCGCAATTTAATAACGAGTGGGTCTACCCACACAATATGCTGTTTAACATGACACCGTTGTTGCACGTACTACATTGTGAGATGTGAAGCTGCACAGGAGGGTCCATCGCACATTACGTCATCCAGGATCAACGTTGAGGCCAGCGCACAGCATACATACGGCAGCCAGCCCGAAGGCTGAGTCCAGACCAAAGGGCAGTGTCCAGAGTCGCTTCACCTCGAGCCTGGAAGAGAAGGTGGTTGTACGCTACATAACTGCTCCGTTATCGCAATCTACGTAATTTGTCGGACCCACTAGGAAAAGAAAGACAATGTATAGGGGGGATAAAAAGATTTCCCCGCCATGGTGCTGCAGCCAGCTTCTCGGAGGTCTCGGCCAGGATAAAATACTACGTACCCGAGTGCCCCGATAGAGGCTTGTCATTTAAAATATATATACAATAGAACGTCGTCTTCGTTACGCCGTACCATAGCCACTAGTAGATCGGGGAAGGCGCGTTTCAAGGTTTGGAATCTCTGTAAGCGTATTGGCTGTGGCCTTTTTTTGTTTTTTGTTTTTGTGTTTTTAAGGACGCATCTTGCATACGTTATCAACGCTTACCTATAACCACCCTTTCCCGTTCATTTCATACGTGGAGACTCGGAATTTTGCTTCAAAATTTGCTGCCCCTGTGTGGAATAAAATTTGCCAGGAAGGCCTTGATCTGTGATTGGATACATTTTGGTTGACATATTTTGTCGAGTTCTTTGCCCGAGTTGCTTTGAACGCTTTGTGCCCCTGTAATTACTAGTGATTTGGTTGATCTCACCATGTTGAAAGCCCTGGGACTCAAGAGCAGCACACCGTCGCCCCAGCCGAGCCGCAAGGGGTCGCAAGAGAGTATTGTCGCTGTGCTCAATGACGCTATTGCCCTCGAGCACGGCCTCCGGGCCATGGACCTGGTTATGGACGATCGGCCCTCCCTGGCCGAGGAGGTCCTCAAGGAGAGCAAGGCCTCGACCTATTCGAAGCTGGCTACCGGTGTGATCCACTTTTTGGAGGCGACCCTCGGGTTTGAGGCGGACGCTATCAAGCAGGCCGTTGATTCTCTGTACGAGGCGGAGCAGTCCTCGACCAAGGACCGGGCCCGAGCCCAGAAGTACCAGCTGCAGACGTCGAGCTACCCTCCGGGTACCGAGTACGCCATCACGTTGGCCGAGTCCCACCTTATGGGCGCCATTAGCTTGTTCTTGTCGGAGAGCGTTATTGACAGTGCCAAGGCGCTCTACAAGCTGCGTAAGGCCTACCAGGTGCTCGACGAGGTCAACAAGCTCATCCAACAGCACCGTAAGAAGGCGTTGGGCCACGGCGGGTCCACTGAGTCCTCGCTCGCCATGAGGATGAGCCAGACCTCACTGGGGTCCAGGGCCAACGACGCCCAGAGCACTGGTAGCAGCTCGGGCAGCAGCTCTACCTCGACTAAGACGGATGGCGACAAGGTCGCCGAGGCGACGAAGGAACTCTACCGAGCGCGATTCCACCGGGTCGAGCGGTCAGCGAACCACTCCACCGACACGCTCATAGCCAAGTCCGAGTCCAAGTACGCCGAGGAGAGTAACCTGGTATCCTCTGCGGCGGGCCACGCCTCGGTGGACGAGTTTATTGAATCTGGTGTCGATGCCATGTTTGGTATTCTGCAGCTCGTAATTTCCATTATTCCACCAACCCTGGGCAAGGTGCTCTCGATTGTCGGGTTCCATGGTGACAAGGAACAGGGGCTGACCATGATGTGGAACGCCACAAAGTACCACAACATTCACAGTTCGATTGCACTCCTGGCTCTGCTGCAGTTTTACGACGGTCCTACCCAGTTCTCGGACATTGAGCTCCCCGAGGAGGACCCCACCGAGAAGGCGGACACGGTGGAACCACGAACGCAAAAGACACTCAAGGAGACCAAGGACCGACTCAAGGAGACTCTCATGGGTGCGCGAAACCACTACCCACACGGTGCTCTGTGGCAGCTACAGGAGGGCCGAATGGTGGCCGCCTCGACTGGGGACTTGGAGCGGGCCGTGGCGATTATGGACGACACGTCCAACGGTCCTATTCAGATGAAGCAGGTCGAGGGCCTCATGCTGTTTGACAAGACGATTATGATTGTCATTCTCCATGGGTTTGAGCGTGCCGCAGAGCACTTTATTGAGCTCATTGACCTCAACACGTGGTCCCACGCCCTTTACATGTACCTGGCTGGTACATGCTACGTTGAGCTGTATCGACAAAACAAGGGCGGCGAGAAGGAGGAGTACTACAAGAAGAAGGCACAGGAGTGCCTGGAGAAGGCCCCGTCCCTATACAAGAAGAAGGGCTTTATGGCCAAGTCAATGCCGTTCGATCTGTTTGTGCTGCGAAAGGTGGGCCAGTGGAAGGAGACTGCTACCAAGGAGAATGTTGACCTCATTGATGCTATTGGCACTTCACCGATTCACGAGGTTATCTACCTGTGGAACGGATTTTGCCGAATGCCCAAGGACAAGCTCGAGGAGTCGCTTACGATGCTCGCGTACTCTGGCAAGCCGGGCTCGGTGTTTGGTGCCGATAAGGAGGCTCCGATCGAGGAGACTGAGCACGAGCTTGTTTCGCGATACCTGCTGCAGAGTATCGTGCTGCGAAACTTGGGCCGCGTCAAGGAAGGTAATGACTTGCTTGAGGAGCAGGTGCTGGCCCGAATCTGGACGCCACAGCCTGCTAAGGGCACGACCAAATACGGACTGCCCAAAGTCCAATACAATAAGGGCAACCTTGAGCCATGGGCTGGCCCCAGTGTCATTTATGAGCGTGCTATCTACGAGTGGCAGATGCATGGCGTTTCCCATGCCGGGCAGGTGCGAGACTATCTCGAGCTTGCCAATGGGTGGGCCGATGACTACGAGCTGAGTACTCGAGTCGGCATGAAGATTAAGAGCGCCATGGATCGAATCGACATGTTTATGAAATAATGTACCTATAGTTCAATAGACGGAAAACTCCACATACAACTAACCCATATATATCTTCAACTGTAATCACGCTACCATTTCTCCATTTCTCCATTTATCCAACTGCAATCATGCTACGTCTCCGTAGCTATACTATAATCTCCAACAGAAGCATATAATTAAACCAATGCTGAAATTGATGGAATCTGGTTAGAAACCAGGGAGCTATATAGTATTCCAGATGGATCAGGAAAGGCTGCATGAGTACAATACTACACCTAATATCTTTAAAGCAGACACCGATTCTATAACAATGTGGTCTCTGTTACTATACCGTGGTTACAACTTCTGGGCCTCCATGCTGCCGTTGCCAGGGCAATCACAAAGAACATTGTCAACCTGGAGGTAACGACATCCTGACGAGTAAACCTACGAAACATACATACCAGTATAAAACAACAGGCGAAAGACGCTAATAACCCTTTCGCCTTTGGCCCTATCGGCCACATCGCCAACCCCATACCTCGTACAATTGAACAGTTCAGGGGTGCAGTAGATGGCACGGCTGGCGACTCCCAAACCACCACCCCATAGACCGACCACATCAACCAACTGAGAGTGAGCGTGGGTGTGTGGGCGTAGAGGCAAAACACCTGGTGCTACAGTGAGAAACCCACCGGGAGGAATATAACATGTCACGCAGCAATGTGCGCATAGAAGTGTCCTTCGAGAACCCCGTGGTGTTCGCTGGGGAGCAATTGTCGGCCATCATCACCTTCCAAAACACTGCACCAGCGACCTCGGCGACAAGAGATCGCCAGGGCAGCCTGTCGACCCAAGATCCGTCATCCCCTGTGAGTGGCGGCGGCGGGTTTGGCGCATCGCTGGGGCGCAGTGCGTCGTTTCGCCATGCCCCGGCCAAGTCGGTGTCCATTCCGAACCATGACGAATCACGGTCCTTTTGGTCGCAGCGGCGGGCCAGCATGTCGAATCCGCTGGCGAACCGACCTGAAAGTCTTCTCATGGGATTCGCCCAGTTACAGGGGTTCTTTCAATTGGATGACGGGATTGTCGATTCGTCGGCGTTTGAGCACATTCGCACCCAGGGCATTGTGGTGGGCCAGAAAGGCCTGGGGTACGGCGGATCCGGGTCTGGGGGGTTCCTCCGCGGCCTCACACATGGGCTCGGGAATCTTTTGACCAAAGTAGACGAGGAGGGACAGGGCGGGCGTAGTACGAGCGCAGAGGACTCGTTCCCCATCTTCTCGACCCCGCAGAGCCTGCTGTTTGTCGACCTTAAGCTGGCCCCTGGGGAGACCAAGAGTTACGGGTACCATATACAAATCCCCAAGACGCTTCCGCCAAGCAGCCGCGGTAAAGCGATCCGCATCAGCTATAATCTTGCCATTGGCACCCAGCGACTTGACATTCGAGGACGCCCTGTACCGCGTATTATCCTCGTACCGTTCCGAGTATTCCCCTTTGTAGACGCGTTTGGTAACATGCCGGTACACTCGTTATCGGAGCCGTTTGTGGAGAAGGAGGATAAGGCACTTGTATCACAGCTCTCGGACCGTAAACCGAGCATGAAGAGCCTCTTTGCCATTGTAAAGACCAAAAAACCCACCCCACAACAACAGGATGCCCTGCATGGGTATATTTCCGAGCTAATTGCGACCGCAGAGAAAGAGAACAATACCAGTAGCGCCGCGGACAGCTCTCGACTCGGGGACGAGCTGTTTAAAGGGACGCTGGGGGCCGGATCGGGCGTTCCTACTAGCAGACACCCGTCCACACTGATGCCCGACAGCCAGGACGTGCGGGAGAACATTGAGTACTTTATCCGCTACCAGTACCTCGAAGCTGAAAAGCCATTCAAGAGCACGTTTGAAATTGGGCGCAGCGGGATGCGAATAGCACTGGTGTGCTTATCCAAACCGATATACCGCGTTGGAGAAGACATTGTCATACTGCTTGATTTCTCAAACGCTGCCCTCAAGTGCCGCCATGTTACGGCAAGCCTAGAGGCTTCCGAGTCAATTGCTGAGGAGTATGCACGCCGGCCACCCCAGGATATCCGAAAAATGACTAGACGGGTCTTTGTGCAACTGTCGTCATCGAGCTATTCCACCTCTAAGACTCATTTCGACCTGACGATTCCTTCCTCAGCAACACCCCAGTTTTCCACCTCGGCAATATCGCTCAGCTGGTACATTCAACTAACCTTTGTCACCAGTACCACATCAAGCCACGCAGACCTTATAGAGGCGCTCTCGAGTGACGCCCATGGAATGATGGTGCGGGCAAAATCCATGCTTGACTGCGTGTCCGTGACCTGCCATATACCAATAACAGTATTTCCAACTAACCAGGACATTGGAACCCTGCTAGACTACTCGTCTATCGTCAGGAAGTGGAATATTTAGAATGTATAGAATATTTAATTATTGACCCTTTTTACCCCATTGGCCACTACACTAGGACGAATTTGACTACCGGTCTTGCAGGATACGGTTACTAATGATAAACTGTATCATCAAGTGATATCAATAAAACTATGAGATATTTTATACACAATGTTAACAACAAAAGCACGGCTTTTATTTATCGTCATTCAAATCAACGCTTTTAACACTTTGGTTGCTTGGCGAAGACTCTAGAACAACACCCATGTCCACAGTACTGCCTTTAGATCCCACCTGCCTCCTCTTGGAGGCAGCCCATCTGGTCCAGCCAGCAAAATATCCTTCCTTCTTTTCCGTAGCAGACGTATTCGACGTCTCGGTAGACACCGTTGTGCTCGTAGTAGTGGCAATGCTCTCTGCTATCGACATTTGGTCAGTAGACTGAGCTCCGGCCTTGTGACCCCGCTGGACTTGAGATACCGGAGAGGCGCTGCTGCTGCTGTTGGATGGCGGGGAACTGGCATTCTTCGGCTCTGGTGAAGCCGAACCGCTGCTGGAATTGGCCCCATTACCATACCATAGAGAACCGAATACACGTGAGACACTCTTGGAGATTGTCTCTTTAGGAACATTCGACGCCTTGGCTGCTGTGGGATCAGTGATCTGTCGTTGAATATCAAATACAGTTGGATCACTGGCCATGTGCCGTGGCTCAACAACATCAAATATTTCAGAGTCCGTAAACTTGTTGAAGATTCGATAATTGTTGGAATGCATCCATTCGTGGACCCAATCCATGTTGTACAACTTGATTGGGTTGCCCCGAATATTGGGACGGCCAACCAAAGTACCAGGTGACACATTGCTCTGAATGTTGCCCAGTCGCCTCGTAATGAATTGGTCATACTTGACACTCGACAGCAAGTTCATGATATAATCTTCAAACTGAATGCGAATGTAATCCTCACTGCCAATGAAACCCAGGTTCGTTGGCTTCCAAGGATCCTCCGGGTCCCAGGTACTAGTCACCGAATGAACAATAGTGTCCATCCACTTCTTATCATCCGATGACAATGCAAGAGCTGATTTGAGGTCTTGGTTGTTAATGATTACCGAGTCGGTATCCATGTTCACAATAATATCGTCATTATTCTGGCCGGGCGCAATCAAAAGCGAATTGGTACTACCAACCATGTAAAACTCCGACTCTGGCGCTTTCAGCTCGTGAATCTGCTGGAGAGGCACATAAGGACTGAACATGCCACCCTCTGAGAAAATCTGCAGTGGCAGGCCCATAAATGCAAGGAGAGAGTTTCGGTCACTCGTCTTGAGCGAAGTTGGAGTCTTCATCTTGGTTTCATACTTATTCAGCATTGGCGACCCACAATCATCTAAAAAGTTGATCAAGTTGGGTACCAAAGAAACAAGCGAAAACTGCGATGCACAAAGAAGCTCCGTGTTGGAGGCAAAGAACAAAATCTTGCGCTCCAAAAGAAGGGCTTTGAGGATGACCAAAACGTTCTCACGAAGCCTGTAGACAAGCTCTCGTAGAGGCATGGCAACGTTGAGTTCAGACTCATCAATCTTATGCGAAAATGTCTGTACCAAATTCTCGTACAGATTATCGATGATTACTCGGTCTTCAAAGTCGCCCTGCTGGAAGAATGCTCTAGTGACAACAGCCAATTTGTCCTTGATCGGGCCAAAAATGGGCTTTCGTGCAACAACCACTACCGACTTCTGTACAGTCGACCGTGTAATATCGGACGTAACATGCTTTACTTCGCTAACTCGAACTTGTCGGTTGCACGAGATACCAAAGAGCGTAGTCACATTATTAAAGTCCGGGTTCTCAACGATATTACCTTCCTTGTCCCGAACTGGTGTAAGGGGAGGAGCGTTTTTGGTTGACTCGTCATACAACAGTGTGAAATAACAGAAATTCTCTTCATGCGAATGTGACCCGTCAGGCAAGCTCTGGAACGGCAAGAACTGCCATACGCCAGACTTATCACCATCAGGACCAACCCAATACTCCACCTCGGGTCCCCTAGAAATATCAGTTAGTATGAGGAAAAAAAAAACAACAAAAGTTCCACCAAACTTACCTATGATGATGGAATCCAACCACGCAAACACCAAATATAATGCTGTCCAAATCGTCATTAACGACAGCGTCGTCTTCAACTTCAATGGGGGTCAAGCTAAACGACGGCGCAGGCTGCTTCCCATCCGTGAGATGGCTCTTAATTGAGTCCTCAGTTTCGTCTCGCTTTAGACTTGGCACTTCCTGTTCATTGCTCGATGCCTCTCCTTCGATGTCTTCCTTCAACTGGGCCATGAACCCTGCAGAAGAATCCTCCATGTTGCCCGTATACTCATCGTCCTTTGCTGGGGGTGGAGGTGGGGCCTCAGAAACTGGAGTCAAAGCAGGTTCTTCTTCCTCGACGACAGTTTCAAACTCTTTTCGATGGTTCTCAAAGTACTCAACATGCTCCTCCCTTGAAGGTTTAATTGTATCAGTGGGGGAAATGGCAAGTGGTACTTCACCAACCGGGCTGCTAATAGAAAGCTCGGCTAATGATGCTTCGGTGGGAATTTCAGGCGATCCAGCGCTGTTAGTAGGAGAGGAGAGATCGTCGTCATCCCGATCCCTGCTAAAGAATCCACTCAGTCGCTTTGTAGGATCTGTCGTCATTTCCCGAATTCTAGTCTTGATCGACCGTTGCTGGACTTCCTCGGCGTTATTACGCGACAAGGTCAGTTCTCGGAGCTGTCCAGTTTTTGTCCGTTCAACAGGAGATTGCTGCTGCTGTTGCTGCTGTTGATCGTCAAAGTTCCCACGGGTAGATGCAGAGGTTGACAAAGAAAGCTCGCGCAAATGACCACCATTAATTCTCCGGCGGCCAGCGGTCGGAGGTGGCTGGTTGGTCTCGCTGAAGCTGAACTGGATCGAGTTACGTGACCGGTTAGACCCCTGACTTTCCGTGTCTCCTTCCGAAGTAGTGCTGTCAGACTCTGAAGTGGTAGCCGCAGCGTTAATGCTCTCAAACCGCGGACCGGACTGTTGGGTCGGAGAGGTCACACCATTCATCAAGGACATGCCAATCTTCTTTGCCCGGCTTCGTGAGAAGCTTCGCTGAAGCGGCTTCGATTTGTCCTCTTCTTGTTGCATGCTCGATTCAAAGTTCGATACCATGCGGGATATCTTATTGTCCTTTTTGGCCCCCTGAGATGAGGACGTTACTGATGTAGGACTTTCAGAGGCAGAAGATATATCCGCATAGCCACCAGGGCTCTTGATTGTTTCGTTCTGCTCATGGACCGATGAAGTGGTGTCCACTCCGCCCTTGTCGGAATTTGGTTCATTTTGTCCATTATCGGAAGCGACATTGGTGTCAATTCCCAAACCTTTCCCGAAGGACAATGGAACCGCCTCTTGGATGACTGGGGTCTCAATATTCTCTCCGTAGCCACCAAAGCTAAAGTCAGTCTGTAGGGCCAACTTCTCTCGTTCTGGCAATGGGAACTGGTAGTCCGTGCTAGCCTTGTACGGCTCCTCGTCGTTATCCAATTCGTGGGAAGGCTGCTTGTCGAGATCCTCCTCATCTGATTTAGGAGTATTCTCCCGGTGGACCTTCGATTCATCATCATCCATACTTAGAGGAGGTGAATGCTTCTTTCCTAGTTGGAGTGGCAGTATGGGAGAGGTGATCGAGGCCGGTGTTGTGACTGATGGCACCTCCGAATAACCTTCTTCACTCTCATAACCTTGGTGTGGAGAGCTAGGCTCTTCAGCATGATCTTCCTCAGCTCTCTTCTGGTCCTCGACCGCCTCATGTGACCCGATCCTGTCGTCTTCGTCATCGGAAATATTTCGATCGTGGGAAACCTCATCGTCATGATGATCATCTTGGTCATGGGTAGTGCCATCATCTGTCGATACCTGTCGCGATCCGATCTCTGCATCGGTAGCATCCTTCTCATCTTCCAATTCATCATTATGTTCGGTATGCTCCTTGGTATCATCGTGACCCTGGTGGCCTTCTAGAGACTCCACAACGGCGTCGATAATTGGAGTCGTCCCTTCATTGGAGTCAACGTGCGGGTTCTCATCATACTCAGCATCTATAGGAGCATCATTATCCAGCGCCTTGACCTCCTCTGGAGCCTCATCGACAACCAGCGAACCTGGGCGAGGAGACGCAGGAGTAACCCGAACCAAATCAGAGTGGAACTCAGATTCGTCAATCTCATCGGGATCAAGGTATCGAATCTCCTCTTTGACGGGGGATTTGAGATCATATTCAAAGACTTCCTCGTCGCTCTCATGCTTGGTATCCCATGATGACATGTTTGCAGTCACTACAGACTCCTTTGCGGCCTCCGTGTCAGCAACAGTCATGACATATATATTGCGTCTGGTCCCTCAATGTTTATACAGAAAATTCCGAGCTATCTCGACCACGGTCCTGTTCTTATTGAAAGGGGGTTGGAGTTGGATGCATTGAACTGCTACACCTGGCAATCTGATGGTGCGTTACAGGGGGTACAAAATGTTTCTCATTCAAAAAAATTGGTTACGCGCAGTCAAAACGTGATGCGTTTGATAACTTTTGTAATGTTACTACGCCGTTGCTGTAACATTATCAATAGTCTATAGAACCCTTCAGTAACCGGTACTTTTACTATGAATATTTTCTACTCGTGGCCAATCTCTCATTCACTCCTCGGTGGCCTATTCCTATTCTAAGGGGGCTATACAGGGGGTTGTGCGGTGAAACTATAGTGCCTGCGCAAGCGATGGTACATCTAACGTGTCGAAAATAGAGGTTTCGACACGAGATCCCGAGGGTCTGGCACACCAATGTCTTGCCCATTTCTACCAATGCCGAATACAGTGTTGGCAATGAAAAAAGCTTAGAGATGGCTGGCATGGATTTTTATATCCGTCAGTACCTAAAATATATAATGAAAAAAGAACCAATAATTCAAAGTAACAAAACTGAAGGTTACCTCGTCTAGTGTCCAGCGGAGGTCTGGAGGTAGTCGTGGTATCGCTTAGCGCTTCGGGCCCGAAGCTTCTTACCAAAGAGGATCATGAATATAGGCACGAGCCAGAATCCAAATCCGAGGAATCCAATGCAGAGGAAGGTTCGCTTGAGGCCCTGAGCCTCAATCCATGGCGTAATGGCGTACCCAAATGCGAAACCAAAGATGTTTCGAATTAAAATAACCAACGTAATGGCAGAACCGCCCATCTCCTTATAGGCATCAAGTACGTAGATATACCCAAGGATATTTCCACCATTAATAGAGTAGGCAATTAAAGACGCGCCGAAACAAACGGCAATCCATGGAAGGCCATAGTAAGCCCCAAGGCCGTACAGCCAGATGCCGAGAGGAGTAATAAGCGTGCACAATAGATTGGCATAGATTCGGAATTCGGGTTCTCTAAGACCTTCATTGCGACCAGCCAACTTCAAACAAATGAAATCAGAAAACCACCCACCGGCAATAGAGTTAATAAAGACACCTAGTGTCGGGCCAATATAAAACAGCCCCAGCGCGTAGTCAGAAAAGTTATAGGGTTCAGCAGCCAGGATAGATGCCATTGTGCCTTGGAAGATATTAAACCAGATAAGGCCAGCACTTGGCATAATGGCCGCAATTGACACCATTGGGAACCTGTAAAGGAGAATAAAAGGTTCGACAAAATTGGGGAGAAACCGGGACTTGTCCATGTGCGCCTTATTAAACAATTGCAATCTCTGTGCAAAAGTCTTAACGGGGATGCTCTCGTCAACTTGATTATGAGTCTGGTCCACCCTCTTCTCCTGGTTGTTGACATCGATTTCCGCCGTGTCGCGATGGTACATTGTCTCCTCAAAGAACAAGAAGAGCAAGACAACGCCCACTGCCGAGAAAATAGCGCAGAAATATGGAATCCATTGCCAGCCCATGGACCCATTTATGAAGCCACCCGCCAGTGGGAACAAGAAGGATGAACCAAGGAGTGCTAGTCCGTAGAACGCAAAGTAATAACCTCGTTCATGGGCAAAATAGAGATCGGTACATACGATTTCTCCCAGTGATTCGACAGGGGACAGAATGAAACCGGTGATGATTCTGTTGGCAAAGTAATTCCCAGGACCTGAACCCGTTGCGGAGTGGACCAACCAAATCTGACAGACGACACCGCCGAGCAACAAGCTGAACAAGAAAATGGATCGTCGGCCGAACGAAAGAGCAAGAGGTTGTAGCACGACACATCCAATTCCATAGAACAAGAAGAGATATCCGTTGCCTGCATTGAGGTTGGCTAACGAAATGCCCATATCCTCTTCCATTGAGAGGAGGGCGGGGTACAAGCCGGCAGATTGGCCCGCTGCCATGAACACGTAGAAGCAGGTAAGGCCAAATACAATATTCTTTTTGTATCGCGGCCAGTTTAAAGGGTCATTTGGATCGCTTGAAGGCTGAGGAACCAACACCACATTGCTATTTTCTCGTTCGGCTTCCTCGTGGACTACAATTGGATTAGAACTCTATACTCGTTTGTCAATGAGTGCGTTGGCTACATACGATCTAAAATCAGAACCGTTCCCGGGATAGCGTACCCGTCGGGCGTTACGATATCGTGCTTCATTTTTGAAGTATATCGTTACAATATGACTAGCAAAAGCATCCATTTTATATATTTCATTTTTGTTATCCTCCACAATTAGTGTTTCCTATTAACTATGGGAAACGATAGCCTGTACAGCACACTATAATGCCTTACGGGGTGCCAAGGACGGAATGCGGCACCTCAGAACCTGCATATGAAGCTTGGTGCCACCATGCAGGAAGCGTCAAGGAGACCTCGGAGGGACCTTCCGTGGAAGCTTGAGAGATCTCTGTTACGTACGGTACTCAATTGAGTGGAGATTGAGCTCTTATCCACGCACTTGTCTCATGGCGATGTTGTCTCGCCTATGTAAACTACACCGAATAAAATGGGCCGCTGTCAAAACATGCTCTCCGGGTAGCTGCGATAATCTTCTTCTCCCAATATGAGATCTTTAGTACATTTAAAACAGGTCGGAGACCACTGCTAGCAAAGTCGACTGGCCACAGAATTGGTAGTGGTACGCGAAAAACAACGGAAGTGGGATGTGAAATAGCCGCCACGCATGTTCCCCACACCAACCCATTCAGTTAACCGAAGTCATAGATAATGTACAAAATTAGATTGTTTTATGAGTTGATATTGGCATTGTCGTGAGGCTGTATGTTCCAGATCGGCCAGATGTTACTCCGGTTTTACAAGAACCAAACTTTTAGCTGGAGGATCTAATCTGTTAACGAGGCCGTATTATGATTAGTGGGTCTCCTCCGACTGTAATATCAGTTGGGTTATTATATTTTGAACTACCATAATGAACAGGATCTTCTCATACCACGCATGATATGGTATCTTGATTACGTATGTAGTCTCTATCAGTGTATCCACCGTCGGCAAACTATCGGTGTATTACCATACACGACACAATGTACCGGGTATGATGTAAGGCGGGGTTGCTGTACTCCATGAAATCGCCTCGGGAAGGATACCCGCTATATTTTGTTAGTATCTGCAAACTTCCACATTGTTTTATAGGGACATGGGACTCTCTTTCTATTCTCGGCAATCATCCCATATCACGAAGCTAAATGTAACGAGAGCAATGATATGTAGCAGAGCTGTGGAGTAGAATGTGTTCAATGAAGGGATAGCTCTCTCCTCACTCGAATTATTACACATGCTGGCTAGTTCTTGGCAGTCAGTTTTAATATGTCATCAGAGTTATAAAAGGCTAAAATTTTGGGCTACTTTGTGCAAATTGCAGTAGGACCAACAGTACGAACGGATCAACACGTACCGAAACGTGTATTAGAAAGTCATTGGATTTCGAACACTAAAAATTAAACGATAGTTTACAGAGGTAGGATACAATCTTTGAAACAGCTCCCCATCCCCGTATTGTAACCTATTATGAGGACTGCTCTAACTCTCAGAATCAGTAATAAATTATCATCCTGCTCTAACTCTATGACCGATTACTCCTAAATGTAAGCAGAGTCCTATACGAAATAGATAGTGAGGGGAAAGGCTACCCAGACATATCCTGAGCTCCTCATCAACTTGAATCGATCAGTGAGAAAAATTTTTTGAGACACACCCTCGCGGAGAGACTCGTCAAGGATAACCGAGAGCTGGGTTTTTGAGCGGCCAGGTAAAGCTCTATTCGAAATATACTGATGAAAACATCCGGCGGGATTGAACGCAATACCCCAGGATCTGTTGTGCGTATTTCGCAGTCGTTCATGCAGGACTTTGCGATGAGGTCGGTAATATAGTACCTGCCGTTACTCCGGACGCCAAGTTTTTCTGCACAGCCGTACAACCCGGATACTCTCGGTAATAGGCTGGTCTCATCGGGGATGGCATTTTTTATCCGACGAGGGGCCGTAACAGGATTCTGACTCAATCAGATTGAAAAAAAATTTATATAAAGGGTCCAAATATTTCATTTGCTCTTTTTTCCCACCTTAACCCAAGATTGATCATTTCAAAATGACTGCTGGATACCAGGAACTCAACGCTGACCTCCTTACCATCAAGACCACCTCCAACCCTACCGATCCAACCACTCTTTCGGAGGGCGCTCACACCGATCACACCCTCGAGGTGAGCTGGACCGAGTCTGCTGGTTGGTCGAAGCCAGAGCTCAAGCCATGGGCCCCGCTCGCGATTGACCCCAGTGCCTCTGTGCTCCACTATTCTGTGACCTGCTTTGAGGGCATGAAGGCGTACAAGAGCGAGGACGGCAAGTCGGTTCAGATGTTCCGACCACGGGACAACATTGCGCGGCTCAACGACTCTGGAGAGCGAATCTGCCTGCCAAAGGTGGATGCGGATCAGGCAATCAAGCTCCTCGAGGAGTTCCTCAAGGTTGAGGAGCGATTCATCAAGCCGGGCCACTACATTTACCTGCGGCCATTGCTCATGGGCACCGAGCCAAACCTTGGGTTCCGAACCTCGCGAGAGGCCAAGTTCATCATTATGGCCACCTTGTTCCCGGTGCTCAACGCCAAGGCCCTCAAGCTGTACTGCTCTCCACCAACTGCCATTCGAGCGTGGCCAGGTGGGTTTGGATATGCAAAGCTGGGTGCCAACTATGCGCCGACCCTGCAGGCCAACACTGAATGCATCAAAGCTGGCTTCAGCGCCGTGTTGTGGCTTCTCGGGGAGAATGGGGTTGTTACCGAGGCTGGCACTTCCAACTTCTTTGCCGTCATCAAGAACGCTGAGACTGGTCGAGACGAGGTTGTCACGTGCCCATTGAGCACTGGCGTTATTCTGCCCGGTGTCACTCGACGATCCGTTTTGGAGGTTCTGCGAAACGAGTTTGAGGGCCAGGAGGTTGATGTCGTGGAGCGAGAGTTCACGGTTAGCGAGCTGGAGAAGGCGGTGGCCGAGAACCGACTTGTCGAGGCGTTCTCCGTGGGTACCGCGTACTTTGTTGCTCCAGTTGAGACGATTAGAACCCCTGCCGGTACGGACCTTGCCGTGCCATTGGGCAAGGAATCAATTTTCGGCAAGTACTCGTCGGTCGCTAAGGAGAAGCTTGGTGATATCATGTGGGGCCGAGTCGAGCATCCATGGGGCCACCGAATCCCATTGTAAATTATTATTAACGTGACGACTGACGAACTACTGTATATAACAAATTTAATATCTGTCAATTGATATCAATCCGAGCAACGTCGGTCCTGAGTAAGCCGGATGTCTCCTCCATATGCAAAGCAGGGTACTCAGAGATCAGCAGAGCACTCAGGCGCCGCGACAGTGCCCTACATGTAAAAATGTACTTGCGATCCCTACATATTCCGTATTTAACAAGTTTACATTAATAGTAGCATGGCGGTCTTTGAACCCTGCGGCCAGCGCATTGCCGCAATGCCCAACCGTAAAGTATGTATGCAAGACTCTTGGCGATCCTGACTCGGAGTCAATCACCTTTAGGATAGGAGCTACCCTGTACATTTATTCTCGTGGTTAAAATTTTGCATCGGCTCAAAGGAGTACACCTGGAGCGGCTCATGCAGCCGTGCATCTCCGAACTTAACGATTATGCTCAAGAGTGCCAGCTGTAGAGCGAATTGGTCGAAGAATGCCCACCCGAATAGAATGAAGAGATACGACACGTATCTGTTACATATCTGTAGTCCGTTATCTATTACGAACATTTAATCCCGATGCAAAAATTTTTTCAGGGGGGCGGCTTCCTCTGCATTGAACGACTTCACAACGTCTCACTTGGCTGGCATATGCTACAGGAAATACAGTACAACGTTGCATTCCAAGTCAGCTGCCATGTTCACATACATACACTATACAACAAATAGAGCCCGAGCGAAAATAATGGCCTACCAGAAAGATTAAGCTGAACCTAGGCAGTGCTATAGTAATGGAAAAGTAGCTACGGATTAAGCAGTCGTTTGGAGTGTCATGTTTCGCCGGTGCCGGTGATTCAGGTGCCCCGCCTAAGCGAGCGCAGTACAGCACCGGGTATGTGGGGTAGGAAGAGTCAGCCCTTCGGAAGTCAATCCGCCAAACAATGCCAGGCAATATAGTACCACAGGGACGCATCTACACTTCTCCTCTATCGTTCTCACCATATAGAGCTTCTCACATCTAACCCTGCATTCTTTTTATCTACCCAACCCCCATCATATTTTTGATAGGCACGGTTTAACCGGAACCCACGACCTGGACGTTCGGAAATGGGCGACATGACGGAAGCGAGCCCGGAGCCTAAACGGCGGAGAATTTCTCAGGATGTGACGGATGAACTGGGCGATATAGACGACTCGGATCGTCCCGTCGGGTCGTAAGTGTCTGGACCTTCAACTACTGGGCGGAGCTAACTGGTGGTATAGGTGCGAAATGTGCAAGACTAGAAAAGTGCGCTGTTCAAGAACCCGACCTTCATGTGACTGGTGCACGAAAAATGGTACGTCCAGCTATATTCCATTCAAGTATACTAACTGATATAAGGAACCGAATGTGTCTACCGGGTTAAGCGAAAGCCTGGATTGAAACCAGGGTTTGGCAAGGAACTCAATAACCGGGTTGGTAAGTGTGATCGCCGATCCCGTAACGGGGTGTGAGCTTAATCGCTAACTTTATTTGAACAGGATCCCTTGAAAAGAAGCTCGAGGAGCACTCCAACCTGATCTCCCATCTTTATAAAGAGCTCGAAGGGTATCGTGCAGTCCACTCAATGCCGCGGAGCATTGACTCGTCCCCGTATGTTAAAGAACAAACCAATAGCAGGCCCGCTGGAAGCACCATCTCCCCACCAATCAGCGCCGAGACAAACTACACCGCCAACTACGATCCGCCCAGCCCTGCTGGCTCGGAATCCAGCCATATTGATTTCAACAAACAGCAATTGCCAGATGTCCATATGGCACGGGAGCTCATCGAGCATTTTTTCGTCAAGCTCTATCCACAGTTCCCTATTTTCCATCCGGTGGACACCAAGGCCCAGCTCCTCGCCGATGTGGAGGGATCCAACCAGAGTGGCGAATGGTCGCTGCTACTCTACGCAGTCGTCATGGTCTCCCTGCGCTTCATATCTAACGATCGGGTCTCTATTGTCACCAAGTCTCGCTGGTACGAGAAGTGCAAGGAGAAGCTTATCTTGAGCTCACTGAATATTACTACCATTGCCGGCCTCCAGGCGCTGACCCTGTTAGCGTTTGAGATGGTCGGTATCTCAAACGGCCCCCAAACTTGGAACATCATGTCCCTAATCACCTCCTCCACCCTTTACCTGGGCATTGGGAAGGACTCCGTCGTGGCCCAGAGCCGCAGTACCAACAACTCCATTGGCACCAAGAGTGACGTACTGCTTCCTTATGTGACCGACGCCAAGGAGCTCGAGATCAGACGCCGCCTCTTTTGGGGCGTTTACTGTCTAGACCGCTTTTCATCGGTGGCCACCTCCTTTCAATTCCGCATTGATGAGTCTGAAATCGAAACTATGCTCCCGGTTAAAGAGTCCGTGCTTCTTGCAGGCAATGGCGAGATTGAACGCCATCCCACAAAAATATACCCCAATGACAAGCCTACTGATTCCGCGCCAGAGCCATACGATCCTTCCGATATCGACCCCTTCGGCTACCTCGTGGAGGTCTTGCATATCCTGTCCAATATTCACAACTTTTTGAGAAAACCTGTAAATATATCATCGTTCTCAGACGTTGTTGATTGGCAGATGCAATACCGCCAGCACGACCAGAACATAGAAGACTGGCACAAACAGTTACCAACAGAGTACGCCGATCCGAAGAGCCTCTTTACAACAGGTGCAACGCGACCCAACTCCATGCTTATTCTTCTCCACGCGACATATTTGACCACCATTATTCGACTCCATTCCTCTGCGGGGTACTCCCTACTGAAATCAGAGTTCTTCACCACTTCACCAATCGCAATTCAGAGGTGCTTGAAAGCAACCGGATCGATTAGCATGCTTGCTAAAGAGGTAGATTCGTTGAACATTGGCGAATCTATGGGTCCACATTACGCATGGTGTATTTGGGTGTCGTCACGATTGCTTCTAGTCGATTGTGTAACGGGGAGAAAGCCGTTCCCTGCTGAGCTCGATATCTTGATCAAGCATCTCAAGGGCCTGGCAAAGCGATGGAAAGTGGCCTCACGCTATCATGAAATCCTGTCGACTGTAATTGACGAAGAGCTTGCTCTGCGCAAGAATCGACCAAGCTCTGGTGCAGAGTCCGACAATAAACCGTCTCGAAGTTCACAAATCATCTCTGATATGAGAAGGAACGCATATGCACTTGATTACTTGCTTACTTCCAACACTGAGAAACCTGAGCTAAAGGCATCGGATAGCAGGAACTCATCACCGCTAGCCCCAAATACCACACTCAATGACAATGTTGCTGACTGTGTTTCTGTTAGTGACATGTTCAATTTCTTCAATTGGCCAAAACCTTTGGGGACTGGTGAAGACGAACTTGGCATTCACTCGTTGGACCAATACAAAAATATATTGGCCAAGGATGCTAACTTCAATCACGACTCCTTCAATCCCGTCCAAGACTGGCTAGATCAATGAACTGTATATTTAATATTATTAACAACAGGCAAACCCACCTATTCGGTACTCCATCAAACTATTTAGTCATGCACTATTTGTCAGGACTCAAGGCTTTCTTTTCTCTTTGGGCATCAACATCTAATTAAATTAAATAGCAACGTTCTAGTTGGCAAAATCTTCTAGAGACAGGCCAGCTTGGTCACAGAGTGCTCTGAACAAGCTGTTTCTAATACTATACAACTCACGAGGAGATCCGCATTCGGCAACCGTGCCAGCATCCATGACTATTACCTTTGTACTATCGGTCAAAGTGTGTAGTCGATGAGCTATAGTGAAAATAGTCTTTTGACTAAATTCTTTTTTGATGGTTTCCTGAATCAATCGGTCCGTCTGGACATCGACAGAAGCCGTGGCTTCGTCTAAGACCAGAATGTTTGATGAGTGTAGAAGAGCACGACTTAGACACATTAACTGACGCTGACCGAACGACAGATTTGAGCCACCTTCGCTGATAACAGTGTCCAATCCACCCATTCCGACAATGTGCTCTTTCAAGTGCGATAGTTCCAATGCACGCCACAGTTCAGTATCGTCATGTTTGTTGAATGGATCTAGATTCTGTCGAAGGGTTCCATCAAATACTTGCGAATCTTGAGGAATGATACTCAAATTCGATCGCAGATCGAGGAGGCCAATTTTCGTAACATCCAAACCATCAATCTCAATAGTGCCTTTAGTTGGCTCGATGATTCTGAACAAGGCCATTACCAAAGATGTCTTACCGGCTCCTGTTCGTCCAACAACACCAATCTTTTCTTTCGATCCAATTGAAAACGACACATTTTTCAAAACCAAGTCCAAATTCTCCCGGTATTGAGTAGAGTAGTTTTTGAATTCAATAGTGCCTTCATGTGGCCAGTAAGCAGGAGGACGGTGTCCTTCAATGATTTCAGGCGCTTCGCTTGGCAAGTCACAGTATTCGAGCACTCTTTCAGCGCCAACAATAGACGTCTCCAGACTGACAATAGCACGAACAAGACGGTTTAGATGGGAAGTGACCTCGAGAGTATAGGTCATCACAATACCAATCATGCCCGGAGTGAACGCCTTCTTAGATGCGCCCACGACAATAGTGCTTGCAGTTGCCAGGACGATTGCTGCTCCAATTGTTTGTAGCCTGAAAGAGAGCCATCGGTTAGTACTTCTAAACAAGAATTGTGCTCGAATATTGGCATCAATGTTTCTCTCATTCAGTTGTTCAAAACGCTGAAGCTGGTTGAATGCTCGAATAGTACTGACGCCATTAAGACTCTCTTGGAAATGAGAGAATATCGGGCTTTTCGATATACTTAGCATTCGCTTAAGTTCCCGTGAGGCGGATTGGTAGTACTTCTGGTAGTAGTTGTACAAAAAGAAGAGCGGGATGGCAACTGGAATGATCACCGGTGCAGAAACAAACACCACAATCAAAGACAGGGAGAGTTTAATAATGGTTCGAACCAAATCAATAAAAGCCATAGGAAGGCCCTCATCGAGTTCATTGACATCACCAGAAAATCGGTTGATAATTCGACCGACTGGGGTAGTCTCGAAGAACGACATTGGAGATCGAAGAACCGAAACTGCCATTAGGTCGTGAAGCTTTTTGGAGGCTCTTAAACCACACAAGATTCTTGTAACGACTCTTCGGATAACGACAAATACAGCAGCCATGAAGCCCAACAACATGAATCCTCCAATCCAAAATTGAGGCTTGTAGTTGTACCCATGTCTAGCATTGCTCTCGACCCAATACTTCAACCAAAAAGTACCCGCCAGAGTTATCAATGAAGTTCCCATCATGGCCAAAAACGAAATCGTAAGAGCAAACGCACCAGATGCTGCAGCATATCGTTTGTAGACATTCCATCTAACATGCCCTACCTGGCCCCGCTCGATAGTCTTTTTAGTCTTAAGGGTTTGTCTCTTCTTCCTGGTCTTGAGAGGAGTGCGTTCAGTTGTCTTCACTAACAATTGGTCAGAAGATTCAGGTCTCGCAAGTTGCTCTACACTGGACGTTAGAGTTGCAATATCAGCAGATGTACCAGAACTAGTATTGGAGCTTGTATCAGAATCGATATCAATCAGGTCTCTAGGCTGTGAAGCATCGTGGTTTGCATGCCGTCCAAACTCCTCAATCAAAGACTTCAATTTCCCAGACTGTGACATTACCACAGAAAAGCTGCCTTGTTCGGCAATGGCCCTATTCTCCAATAATATGATATTGTCAGCATGCGACAATACGCTAAGCGCATTAGTAGCCAAGACACGTGTCTTCCCAGTTAACAATCCCTCAGGACCCAGCACAGAATCGATAATATGACGACCGACATGTTCGTCAACTGCAGATAGGGGATCGTCCATCAGATATATGTCAGCTCTTGCGTAGACAGCTCTTGCAAGGCTCAGACGGGCCTTCTGTCCACCAGATAATGAGACACCTCGCTCTCCAATTTCTGTATCATCCCCATCTGGAAGAACATCAAGATCAGGCGAGAGAGCGCACGCTTCGATAGTCTTGTAGTAATATTCAGGGTCAAATTTGCCTCCAAAGATAATATTCTCCTTCACGCTTGCGTTCATGAGCCATGGATCTTGCGACACATAAGCAATTGAGCCCTTGACAGTAATCTCACCAGCCTCCTTATACAGATCACCAAGCAAAGTACGCATGAAGCTTGTCTTACCGGTTCCAACTTTACCAACAATACAGCAGAGTTGTCCATGGTTAACCGAGAAATCAAAGCCTTCAAATATCGCATCGCCGTACTTATCCCACCTCATGGTCACATCTTTCATGCTGATGGAAACTTCTCCTTGAGGAACAGCCGGTAGCCTAGTCACAGCTCTCTCTTGAATTTCATCAGATACAAGGAAATCTCGGACTCGGCCGAAAGAAACTCCTGAGTCAACAAAGGTTGTAATGAAGCGAGGAATCTCAGAAATTGGGCCTGTCATCATGTTGAACAGAGCCATTGCTGGGAAGACAATGTCAGTGGTCAAAGGGATATCTTCAATGTAGGCAAACAAGGCAAAGGTAGCACCGGAAAATAGGTATGGAACAAGAGACCAGATAAAGTCCACCACTGAAGACGCATAAATAAGCGTTTTGAGGTTTTTCAACTGAAGTTGATTTCTGACGTAGTCCAGGCGCTCGAGCAAAGCATGTTCCCACCCATAGAGTTTCAGACTCTTTGAATTGGTCATGATTTCTGTTGTCAGTCGGGTACGCTGGTCCTTATACCTCATCTGCTGTCGTCGGAGCTTCTTAATCATCCTAGAGACAAACCAATTGACCGGCAAAAACACGCAAAGAATGGCTAACACAGACCACATGCTAGCGCCGAGCAGTTTGTGAAGCGCAAACAAACAAATGATAAATTGAAATGGTGCTTCCCATAAAATTGTAATCATGAAGCACATACCGGCAATACTCCAGACATCAACCGCCATAAGATTGACAATTTCACCAGTAGATCGCTTTCCTCGCTCCTTGACAGAAATTTGAAGGGATTTACGGTAAATGGCATTTAGGAGCGCAGACTTTGCACCTGCAGCAGTTCTGATCGTGAATAGCGTCATGCCAGATCCCAAGACTGTTTCCACGACGGCGGATACGAACATAGCCATAGCGATATAGAAACCGATCTGGAGGGGCTGAGGTTTCGCGTCTACCTTATCCTCATCATAGTACGAGGTAGCAAACAGGATCAGATACCGGAGGAGGAATGGGTGGACGTATTGGACGAGATCATAAAGGAGTTCGAAAGTCGCACTAATGATCAGAGTAGGACCAAATGACCGGGCAAGTGACCACACAAGCGAGAAGAGGCTGTCATCATGTCGATTCGACCAATGCTTGAAGAACTTGTCAGAATGAACTCCAGTTTGGAAGTTATGATCCACATTTGGCAGCGCATCTGCAACAAGCTCTGCTCTTGTTGCTTTGGCAATAATCGGGTTCATCCAAGAGAGTGACATGTGAGAGTATATCGAGGCATCCTCGAGTAATGCACGCTGCTCTTCCTCCAAATTAGACTCGAGATTTGCATTTCTCTTTCCTTTGAAGAGCTGTGGGATAATATACTCGACTAAAAATTTCTGTTAGCTTGACTGGTTTGAATAAAGGCACGGGAAACTTACATTGGAAAATGCCAAACTCTAGGGCGAGAATGAAGCAATGGGCAATAGTCTGCCCAAAGGACGCACGATAGTACGATCCTAACAAGGCATGATACACTTTGACCGACGAGGCAATGAAAATGAGCGGCCAGTACGCCAGCAGGAGACCACTCGGCACTCTAGTCTCTCTCCGGATCTCTAGCAAGTATAGGTTCAACGGAACCACAACAAGGATGCATGCCCATACGGCAAGGGACAGGGATCTATAGTCCAACTCCGATTCATAAAAGAGTGATCCAGCCGCTGCCGCGATTACCGAAATGAGGATCACGATAAGTGCCTAAAGTTATGTACCAAGTTAGTATTGTATCGGACCCACGCAATATACTTACGATTTTGACCTTGACAATCCATTTCGTTTGCCGACTCAACACCTGCTTGTGATAAAGTCTGTACAATGAGAAGGGGCCGAACACAACAAGCAGAATATTCGGGATCAACAGCAGGGTCCCATCAATAAAGCATGGGCTTAATGAACCATCAGGCAGAAGCCAATCACTAGGTGACGTGCAAAAGCCAAGCCGAGTCCCAGCATCGAGCCGCAACTGTGGCGGGGAACCGTCCATTATAGACTTTCAAATGGTAGGTGATACCAAAACTACGCAAAAATGGTTGGGGGCGAAATTGGTATTCTACAGCGGCGACATAGACTCCGGGGATTAATAGGGGTCTCGCCAAATCTAACTAGAAGGCCGCTATGGTGGATGTATATGCACGTGCTCGTTTCAGTGGCCGCGGATACTCGACACGGAAAAGAAAACGACCTTGAGAATAGCGGTCCTCACCAGCATGAACGAGAGAAGAGAAAAAAAATCGGAATCGGGTCCAGTTGTTGGCGGTGAGCGTCGAAACCGTACCTTTATATAGTGATGTAGTAGGAAGAGAGGGAGGCCGTGTCGGCGGATGATCCCTACATAAGGGCGCCAAAGAGAAACACCACGAGCCTGGCCATGGTAAGACAAACGTCATCCCGGTATGAGGTTCGATTGGACCATTTCCCCTGTCGTGTGGCGCAGCGGTTTTTCACACCTTGTGGCCGCTAGCGAGATGCAGTGTACAGTATTATGAACACCACAGCTAGTTCGATAGGGAGTACGTAACGGGGAGGGGAACTGCACGCAGATAATATAGGCGAATTGTATATCGCAGTGGCGGTGTCTGGATGCCTTACTCGGGGTCCGGCCCATTGCCGTGTGACAAATATTTACACCATACTTCACCATCCCTCCTCCGTAGGATCTGCTTCTAAAGCTCGGGTCGACGGTTCGTTATTGAGAGTTGTGCACCGCGGCCGTACGGACCAGGATTGCTTCACTGAATGAGCATGAGTTTGTCCTTCTTGGTCACAGATGCACTATCAATATGCCCTCGCTGCAACCACGCATAAATCACTTTATCTCTGTATGTATGCAAATAATCGCCTTAAATATACATGTAAATCGCCATGCTGCGGCGCCATAGAGTATCCAGCCGCACGAGCCGCACATGATGAGAAAAGCTTGGTACAAATGGTGCAAGATTACAAAGCGAGACTTGCATATGCAGCCCCACTCCCACGTAGATTCGAGCCGGGGATGAGGGTTAAAACCACACATTAATCTATCATTTTTGCAAGATACATGTTGCGTAACGCGTTGAGAAACCTGCCTAAGCGAACAATTGGAGTCAGAATGTCATCGACCATCCCAGCTACCCATCCGGTGATCCGGATCCATGAGAATGATGGACCAGTACGGCCCACGCACTACGAGACGGTGCCAGTTCCGGAGGTTGGGGATACTGAGATTCTGATCCGTAATGAGTACTCTGGAGTCAATTTTATCGAGTCGTACTTCCGTAAGGGTCTCTACAAGTGCGAGTTCCCATACACTTTGGGCCGCGAGGGCGCCGGTAAGGTAGTTAAGGTTGGTGGAGCTGTCAAGGAGTACAAGGTTGGAGACTCTGTGGGATTCCTCAAGGCCGGGGCCCTGGCGACCTACGTAGCCATTGGTGAGCACGACAAGGTGGCCAAGCTACCAGAGGGTATGAGCACGCGTGATGCTGGTGCGGCGCTGCTGCAGGGCCTCACTGCCTATGTATTGGTCACTAGTGTCTACAATGTCAAGAAGGGTGACTTTGTTCTTGTCCACGCCGCTGCCGGAGGTACCGGGTCCCTCATTGTGCAATTGGCTAAGCGTGTCGGTGCGACTGTAATTGGTCTGACTTCTTCCGAATCCAAGGCCAAGGTTGTCAAGGAGAGTGGCGCTGACCATATCATCAATTACAGGGTCGAGGATGTTCCCGCGCGAGTTAAGGAGATTACCAATGGCCAGGGCGTTAATGTTTCATATGACAGCGTCGGTAAGGATACTTGGGACATGTCGATGGAATCCTTGGCCAAATTCGGTTATATGGTCAGCTTTGGTAACACGCCTCTGGTCCTGTTCCTCCTATCAGCGTGCTTTCCCTGACGCCAAAGGCGATCACCTTGTTGCGGCCAACTGCATTCAACTACCTGGATCCAGAAGAGCGATGGCAGAGTGCCGCACGGGAATTCATTGACATCGTCGCCAAGGGCGAGATTAAGGTGAATATTTCCAAGGAGTACCCATTGGAGCAGTTCCAGAATGCTCTTGAGGATTTGGAGAGTGGGAAGACCACTGGCAAGCTTGTAATCAAGCTATAAGATCATAGTCTTGATATTTTCTATTCTATGTTTATTATATTTTTTTTTCTTTTGAACTCATCAATCCATATGATCATATTCCATACCATGATATTTTCTGTTCAATGTTTATTACCGTATATTTTTTCTCGCTATATGAAATTTTGTTACGCTGGTACTAGTTGTAATAACTTCTTAAGCACCAATAGTTGGGACTTGGTTACAGAATTTTTGTTACAGCGCGTCTAATTCTTTCGTTACAGCACAAGCTTCTGAAATGTACACTCCGGAAAGAGAAAAGGATAGTACGCCATGACCACACCCTATTTCGTATCCTCAAAACGAGACGCCTGGGAAGATAATGCTAGAAAATGACGTTCGTCTGGGGGTTGTAGTCGCCTAGCATAGTCGGCAAAGCTCCGACCTCATTCCCACTTATGAATGGCATCTTAAGAGAGAAGAGGCTTAATATTACCAACGAAGTACAGTTCCGGTACAACCTCAATCGACTTCTGTATGACAATTTTGGGCAGAAAAATGAGCCGATTGTCCAAAGCAACCACACTGGTGCCGTTAATACTCTCTCTGTAGAGAGCGTTGAAGGCCGATACCTGCTCTCCGGAGGAGGCGATGCGACCATACGGCTGTGGGATCTCGACGACGTGACTGTTTCCGATACGGGTGAAAGACAATTGAAGCAAATAGCCGAGATTCCGCGCAAGTTGGGCCATCAGTTTGGAGTTTCCTGTGTGCAATGGTGGCCAGCTGATAACGGCATGTTCGTGTCTTCATCGTTTGATTCCACAGTCAAGGTGTGGGACCCCAATGAGATGGCTGAAGTTTACTCGTTCGATCTGGCCCACCGGGTGTACAACATTGATATTTCTCGTACAGGGCAGCACTCGCTGGTGGCGACGGCTGCTGACCACCCATTCATCAAGCTGGCTGATCTGCGCACAACGTCAGCAAGTCATATACTCACTGGACACATTGGCAAAGTCCTCTCTGTGAAGTGGTCTCCGACGACCAGTTATATACTCGCTTCTGGAGGATCTGACGGTACATGTAGGATATGGGATATCCGTCGTAGCAATGCATGCCTGACTTCTCTTGATATGCAGCAAGCTGGGGATGTACCAACACGGACCCCTTTGGCAGAGAGGCGTGCCCATCGCAGCTCGATCAATGGGTTATGCTGGTTCCCTGGTGGCGATTACCTCATAAGTTCAGGTAATGACGAGAAGATGAGGTTGTGGTCTTTACATCCAGTTGGAGGAAAGAATATGCTTGTCAATTTCGGTCCACTCATTAGGAATAGGCATATCCAGACTCTTGACCCGTGTTTGAGTCCCCGGACCCATGCGCTGTCACCATATCTTTTCTTTCCGTCTGACAATGGTGAAATCCTCATGTTCAGAGCCGCGGATGGGAAACTAGTAAAGCGCTTGGACAGGGGAAGTGTGAATAGTCCCCGAACAGCGTGTATCATCTCCCGGGGAGATGCATCACAGTTTGAATATATCTCTGGTGCACTAGATGGTTCGATCACCCTGTGGGGCTCTCAGATGTTCGGCAGAAAATCAGGTCGAGCCAAGGAGACTGATGACTCTGATGACGAACCTACAGTTCTGGATAAGATCTGGAAGGAAATCAATGCCTGATAACCCCATGATTTAGATGCTGCTGCAAAACCAACGAGCTTACCACGAGGTATAGTCAGATATGAATGGTCCTGATCATTATATTACCAATTGGGGAAGAAACAATAAGAGTTCATTTATTCGCTTAGTGACTGCTGCTATCTACATATGATATGAGTGATGGTAGTTGAGTGATGGTGATATGATGTGATGTCTCCGATTGAAAAATTATTCCCGACAATCACACCCGCTTTTTCTTGTTAACGAATGGCAGCCGTCATCAAGCTCCAGGTAGTGCTTCTGTCGCCATTCCAGGCCCGGTCGATGACTCGGGCCGGTTTGAGCCCCCATGTTCGGGACTTGAGCCATCCGGGGTCACCGAACGTGTCTATCCCGAATGCGACCTCGACCCCCATTCAGAACCGGCTGCAGGATGACAATAGGAAGTTTCTTCACCTGGCGCGGTCTGGACAGTCGCTCCAGCAGGTATGCAATGACATTATTGATAGATTTGCCAAACTATATCCCGACGAAGAGTAAGTAGCGACCTTTGTTCAGTTTTGGAATGTACTGACTTGACTAGTGCGCTGGAGATAGAGAAGATGCAGGACGGGAACAAGTGTGATCTCGACCCTGATTACCTGGTTGAGGATGTATTTGAGAATAACAGTCTGTGTCTTGTTGTGCTGCAAAAGTCGCTTACGATCAGCCGGTTTCGGTCGCAAATGATTAAGCGAAAGGCAAGTGGAGAGTTCAACACGAGTCAGGGCTCGAAGCGTCCACGGCGGGCAAGACGAAGCTCTATCTGGATGCAGAACCGGTCACAGCAGGAGGACTCGCAGCATTATGTACATGATGACGACTTTCGATTTACGCCGTTGGGGCCGAGCCAGACCCAGCAGTCGGATGCGGAGAGCTTTGATCTGGGTAGCGCCGCGTACGATGAGATTCCCGAGTCTGATTCAGGCGATTTTGATGCCACCACCCAGGGCCACAATGGGTCTCCAAACCGGACATATGACCATAGTTCGCTGATACAAGGCGATGTCACATTGCCTCCACCAGAGCCCCAGTCTACCTACGACAATGTTGACCCTCACAAGCCGCCATCGCCATCTCCTCCCGCGGCTTCTCCGGATCGATTATCTCGTAAAGTTTCTTTGAAGCATCCATCCAGCAATGGCAAGGCTACGGCTAAAGCATCTGAAAATGTTGAGCAGGAGACCATGGATGCACATATGTTGAATCAACGGCTATTGAAGAGCTATCTATCTCAACCCGGCGAAAGTTCGCCGGGGAATGGTAGTCCGCGGGGTTCTTCTGTCGAGGTTCCGCCAGCAGCTGCCAAAAGAACGTATAAGCGACGACAGTCGGGGTCCCCTGTTCGCCATGCGGCACAGGATGAGAGCAGTGATGTTGAGATGGAGTCGAGTCCATCGCAGCCGGCCAAGGAGCCTAGTTCATCTCAACCAGTGAACTCATCGCAGGTTACGGAACCCGTTTCATCGCAACCAGTAAACTCTTCTCAGGAGACTGTGCCAGCATCTTCTCAGGGTCGAAATCCCAAGCCCAAGGCGATGACCGAGAAGCAACTGGCTGCGCAGAAGCTAAAGGAGGAGAAGGCAGCCGAGCGTGCTGAGAAGGCCAGGCTCAATGAGGAAAAGAAGCAGGCTGAGCGGGAACGCAAGGCTGCCGAACGAGTCAAGAAGGCTGAGGAGAAGAAGGCCCAGCAAGAGGAGAAGAAGAGACAGATGGAGGAGAGGAAGCGAAAGCAGGAAGAGAAGAAGCGGGAGACTGAGGAGAAGAAGCGAGAGGCCGCTGAGAAGAAACGAGAGGCTGAGGAGAAGAAGCGAGAGGCCGAGGAGAAGAAGCGGGAATTAGAGGAACAGAAGCGAGAAGCTGATGAAAGGAAGGCCCTGATGAAGGCAACTGCCACCAAGGGTGCCTTGTTGAAGAAGCCTACCCAGGTGAATAAAAAGGCTGAGGAAGAAAAGAACAAGGCTGAGGAGTTGAAGAAAGCTGAGGAGTTGAAGAAGGCCGAAGAGGCAAAGAAGGCCGAAGAGGCAAAGAAGGCTGAAGAGGCAAAGAAGGCTGAAGAGGCAAACGCTGAAGAGGCAAAGAAGGCTGAAGAGGCAAAGAAGGCTGAAGAGGCAAAGAAGGCCGAAGAGGCAAAGAAGGCCGAAGAGGCAAAGAAGGCCGAAGAGGCAAAGAAGGCCGAAGAGGCAAAGAAGGCCGAAGAGGCAAAGAAGGCCGAAGAGGCAAAGAAAGCTGAAGAGGCAAACGCTGAAGAGGCAAAGAAAGCCGAAGAAGAGCGAATTAAAGAGGAGAAAAAACGAGCTGCTGTAGAGAAGCGTCGGCGAACAATTGCTGAAAAGAAGCGAAAGGCCGAGGAAGAGCGCCTGGCAGAAGAGAAGAAACAGGCTGAGGAGAAAAAGGCTGCGGAGAAAAAGGCTGCGGAGAAAAAGG
>JAKTQL010002543.1:94651-108783 GCA_030558815.1 Blastobotrys malaysiensis | reverse complement strand
GCTGAAGAGGCAAAGAAGGCTGAAGAGGCAAAGAAGGCTGAAGAGGCAAAGAAGGCCGAAGAGGCAAAGAAGGCCGAAGAGGCAAAGAAGGCCGAAGAGGCAAAGAAGGCCGAAGAGGCAAAGAAGGCCGAAGAGGCAAAGAAGGCCGAAGAGGCAAAGAAGGCCGAAGAGGCAAAGAAGGCTGAAGAGGCAAACGCTGAAGAGGCAAAGAAGGCTGAAGAGGCAAAGAAGGCTGAAGAGGCAAAGAAGGCCGAAGAGGCAAAGAAGGCCGAAGAGGCAAAGAAGGCTGAAGAGGCAAAGAAGGCTGAAGAGGCAAACGCTGAAGAGGCAAAGAAGGCTGAAGAGGCAAAGAAGGCCGAAGAGGCAAAGAAGGCCGAAGAGGCAAAGAAGGCCGAAGAGGCAAAGAAGGCCGAAGAGGCAAAGAAGGCCGAAGAGGCAAAGAAGGCCGAAGAGGCAAAGAAGGCCGAAGAGGCAAAGAAAGCTGAAGAGGCAAACGCTGAAGAGGCAAAGAAAGCCGAAGAAGAGCGAATTAAAGAGGAGAAAAAACGAGCTGCTGTAGAGAAGCGTCGGCGAACAATTGCTGAAAAGAAGCGAAAGGCCGAGGAAGAGCGCCTGGCAGAAGAGAAGAAACAGGCTGAGGAGAAAAAGGCTGCGGAGAAAAAGGCTGCGGAGAAAAAGGCTGAGGAGGAAGAGGCTCGAAAGAGTGCTACTATACCCCAGTCCAACGGTAAGTCGCCCAAATCCTCTGCCAAACCCTCGGTAGCTACACAGCTCAAGGAGCAGATGGAGATTGCCAAGGAGATTGAATCTGGATCGTCTAATTCTTCTGATGATGACTCTGATTCTGATTCTGACGACTACGACTCTGACAGCTCCTCAAGTCCTGTCCCGCCCAAGCGGCCGCGTGTGGTGAACGCGCCATCGGCATCTGGGTCTAAACGCCCGTCTGTTGACGAGACCAACGCGCCTCCAAGCACACAGCCGGCACCAATTCCGTCTTCCCCAAGCAAGGCCCCCTCTCCCGAGAAGCCTGTTTCCTCCTCTCAGCCCGTTACGAGTGCGGACAAGGGCAAGCGGGGGTCACTTTCCAACCTCAAGCTGCTGAGTTCGCTGGCGGCGGGCAATGTGCCAGAGGTGAAGGAGCGGTCCAATGGCGGGGCTCAAGCCACACCAGCCAGGGGAGAGCCATCTGGATCTGGATCTGATTCGTCTAGCGAGGATTCGGATTCTGACTCTGAATCGGACTCTGACTCGTCTGACAGCGACAAGTCGGACGAGGAGAGCAACATACCCATGTCGAAGCGGGCTGTATCCAGCCCTCCCAAGAAGAAGAAGAAGGCCAGCGGGGGTCTAGCCGCACTAATGAAGGATGCGACGAGCCTGTGGCGAGGGCGATAAGGCAGTCTCATGCGGTCCGATAAAGCACGGCTCATCGTGGTGCAATGTTACAATGGGCCTTAATTAATGTGGAGATTAACAGCATGACTAGGGTAACACTCGGGTTATACAGGTGATATATATTACGAGGGTCAGCCCCAAGGTCTTTTTTTATTATTATTATATGGTGTAATGCTAATAACGATACCATATTGCAAGAGATGATTGAAAGCGTGACCCCCAGCAGTGCGGAGAAGGCCAGTGGGTCGTGGGCGGATGGGCATCTGCGACAGATAGTCGAAGGGATGCGTCGCGACGGCGTAGTGATTCTGGAGGATATCATAGACCCCGGGCATCTCGATGCGGTCAACCAGTTCATGGAGCAGGATGCACTGCGCATCCGCGAAGACCCCGAGTCGTTCAATTTTGGCACCGACAACATCCAGCAGGCACCCCCACTGCATCTCACGGAACACCTCTACGAAGATCTATACGGGAATGCATTGCTGTTCGAAGCGGTCTTGCATGTTCTCGGGCCAGAGGCAAAGTGGGATTTCGTCAGCGGCAATACGGCCTTGCCTCGAAGTACCCGGCGCCAGCCAGTCCATGCGGACGAGAACATGTCGCACATTGAATCTGCAGCATACGTGGTAGCCAACATTCCCCTGATTGACATGGTGGTGGAGACGGGCTCGACGGAAATGTGGCCCGGGACCCACCGGCTACGGGACGAGAGCTATTTCAACGACCCACGAGTCTCCGACGCACCGACCGTGAAGCAAGCGGCGCTGGATTCGCGGCGCGACGAGTGCCCGCCGCTCCAGCCTACGGTACGCAAAGGGTCACTAGTGCTCCGAGACCTGTCGTTGTGGCATTGCGGCGTGCCCAACCCCTGCGATAAGGTCCGGTGCATGATAGCTCTTGGCTTTTCGGCAAAGTGGTGGGCTAACGGTACCCGATTCAAGGTACCAGATGCGACAACGCTGGAAATGCTTTCATCCTGGGCCTCGGCCGCAGGAGTCATTGTCAGGGCGGTGCCCGTCGCAGACCGTTCCACGTATTTGGTTGACAAGGACAAGAAGGACTTTATGCTAGGCGAATCTCGCTAATGAGATACAGTGTTTCTACGATATGCTGGCCCGGGTCAGCCGCAGCGTGCTCTAGTAGTTAATGCCCTGGTGATTAATACCTCTAGTAATTATATCTCTAGTAATTAATAGCTCTAGTAATTTATTGGCACTGCTATATAGTACCGTGGTAATCTATTAATATGCATAATGTAGTTAGTCCCTAGTGCTCTAATAAGTACTGCTCAATAGAGCATGGAATGCTGTAGTAGAAGACCCGTGTCATGTACCAAAGGTCTAACCTACACCCTAATAACCCCCTAAATCCCGCTGCAGCACCGGCCATGCCCCCACGACCGGCCCTACGACCGCCTAACAACGGTCGGGCAACCGCTAACAACCGCCAACGACCGCCATTGACACCTCAAGCTCTCCACCAGACTATTGAAACCCCCTGAAAGCCGCTGTGACTAACCCCTCACCGAATGCGTGATGTTTGGGTTGGCGCATGGGCGAATTGTGGGGTCGGCCGTATGTATCGCATGGCCGGAAAATTGTTCGCCAGGCGACATTTCAACGGTGCAAACGGGGTGAGACTCATTTTTTTCCTGGCATACCATTATTAAACCTGATTCCTCTCCCCCAGGCCTGCCCCAATCTAGCCACTTTAATTTTCAGCTTTACAGCCGCGTAGACCACGTAGGGACCGTCCTCATTGTCGTACGGAAATGCTGGCGGACACGATTCTTGACGGCTCCTTCCAGCAGACCCGTCCCGACTACGCCAACCAGCAGGGCGAGTACACGACGGCCCGCGAGTACCCAGGCCCGCCGCGACAGGACTCGACCGACTCGGCGTCGTCGCCCACGCCGCTGGTCGACCGCCGCGGGTCCTCCAGCTCCAATACCCTCAACTACATACTCAACCCGGACGAGTCGTCCGTCTCCAAGCGCACGGGCAAGCCCGTGTCCGCGGGAGGTGTCAAGTACCACAAGAGCTGCAATTACTGCCGCCATCGCAAGGTCAAGTGCGAGGTGCTGGACGGCTCCGCCGAATGCGAGCACTGCAAGCTCTGCGGAGTGCCGTGTATCTTCAGCCGTAAGGAAAAGAGCCAGAAGCGGAGGATGAAGTCTGCTCAGATCGCGGCGGCTATTCAGGGCCAGACGGCGCCGCCCAATGGCCGCGGGAGGAGTTCGGGTCCGTCGCCGCACCAGCCGCCGCAGCCGCAGCAGCAGTATGAAGAACTTAGCAACGGACCGAATAACTCGGGGTACGGGGCTCATCATTTGGTGGGCGTGGCGCCGTTCCAGAGCTTACCGCAGCCAGCGTTGTTTGACGCCCGCCGTCCAGAGTCCTCCGCCCAGGCCCCGTCGCCAAATAGCGCCGTTTCGTACTCGCCCCGCGACCGCCAGGGCAGCGGAGGGGCGGACGAGCCCCCTATTGCGGGTGGGCAGGGCGGATTTGGCCTCTCGCCGACGAATCAGTACACCGAGCTGTTGGGCATGACCAACCCGTCCAACCCGCGGGCCAAGGCGGCCAAGGGGACGCTCAAGTCGATATACAAGCTGCAGATCGAGCCGTTTTCGCCCTTTTTGCCCGAGTCTGCGCTCGAGGGCCCCGAAAACGTGTCCAAGCTCACCCGGTGTTGCGTCTCCCTGGCCTCCATTTCCTCGCCAGAGGCGTCCATGGCCGACACGACGCGGGACTTGCTGCACGAAATGTTCTACTATCTCATTGAGCGCGAGTCCGAGTGGACCGAGGCAACGTTGGGGTCCATTCTCATCCACGCGGTGCGGTCCAAGATCTCCCCGAGTCTCCACAGCACGCTCATGGCCCAGATCAACGCAATGCCCACTGTGTCCGCGTCAGAATCGCGCGCCGCACTACTGCTCGGGGCAATGGCGGTCGATACGTGGACTTCGCTGGTCGACAATTCACGGCCGCAGCTAGACCCACAGCTGTTGTGTGGGTTTGACGATCTGGTGGCGACCGTCGATGATAACACCTTTGCATACCACTTTTTGCTGCTCTCGTACACGCTCTTCAATGTCCTGTGCATCCTACACGACCCTCAGCCGCACCTCGACGATAAGGAGCTCAAGGAAGACACTGCGCGAACGCGGGCGTGGCGCCAGCGGCGGTACCGGCTGCTCCAGCTCGAGTCGGAGCTGCTCATATGGCCAGTCAAGCTGCCCAAACATTTGACCGTGGTCAAGGACGAGCTCATTGCGCCCAACGAGGCGGTCATTTTGCACGTGTTGCACAATACAGCGACCCTGGCGCTATACAACTTTGCGCTCAACTACCCGAGCACCACGGGCAAGCAAATGTGCCTGGTGCCGGTACCGGGGCTGCTACAGTTTATGAGCGGTATGGCCAAGAGCACGTTCAAGTGTGGAGGGCATATGCACCCGAAATGGCCCATTTTGCGGCAATGCCAGGTGCTCACGGCGCGATACATGCTCGAATTGCACGAACAGGTCGAGTACGAGTTTTGTAAGCGCGCGCTGGCGTGGTGGACCGACGAGGAGCTGGATCCAGATCTGTACGGCAAGGTCAAGACCCTGCTGGGCGGTGTCGACTGGACCGAGTACTCGGACGGAGCAGTGGTGTTTTGGGTATATCGAGACGCCAGGAGCACAGCGGTGGAGCTTTACTTGTCTGATGCCCGTGACATGGGTTTTTACGATTCATGAGTCTTAGGCTCAAGGTTATTACTCAACTGGTTATCTCAATCTTACCGGTTACCTCTCTTACCGGTTACCTCAATCTTACAGGTACCTCAATCTTACCGGTTACCTCAATCTTACCGGTACCTCAATCTTACAGGTACCTCAATCTTACAGGTACCTCAATCTTAGCGATGAAAGATTATTAGAGACTTCTAGTCTGCTGCAATGGCTAAGATTATACTAGTCTTCTAGTCTTGCCTGAATGGCCAAGGCTCTCACTAGTCTTTTCAATCGCTGAGGTTATTACCATCCTATGGCTAAGATTACCATTCTTCAATAGCAGAGGTATTACCAGCCTTTCCTAAGATTACCAGTCTTCTGCAACAAGACTGACGAGCCGAACGACTCTTATCAGTTACCAACTACCGCACACTATTGCAGAATGGCATTTGGCGGTAAAGCTCGTTGCAGATTGCACTATATTTATACGGCCGCGGTGATAAGCCCGGATGGCCGGCCCGATATTCTATCGGTTACTGTACATGTACTTGAATTACAAAGCTCCCCCTTCATGATATATCAACTCCACACTTTTGTCCATACTCCGGCCATGCGCCAAACCTCGTCGATCGTATCGTTAAACTGCTGATCCGGGGAAAATGGGGGTACCGGCCCGGCGGAGGTTTCCACGGAGTATTAAATGGACCCCCCTTTAATCCCCATACCACCCTAGCTGACGGGTGCAACGTGGGAATAGTGGGGAAACTCACTATTTAATGGCGAGCCGAGTCCCTATTTAATGGCGAGTCAAATCCTCTTCCATCAAATCATCCATATATACATAGAATACAAAAAACATGTCTGTTGAGGCGGTAACTGTAAAGAACTGGCAATGGCGACAGGCCGGGGAGGCTGCGTTCAATGCAGCTGCGGACCCCGCCAGTGAAACGGCCGAGATCTTTACCGATCTGTTGGCGGCCGGTAAGATTCCAGATCCGTTTGTCGACCGCAACGAGCGTAAGGTGCAGTGGGTCGCCGAGGCGGACTGGGAGTACCAGGGCGAGTTTGAGTACCATGCCAATGCGGCGCTGCCCACCCAGGACCTGGTGTTCGAAGGGCTGGACACCCTGGCGACCGTGTCGCTCAATGGCGAGGAGATCCTCAAGTCGGACAACATGTTCCACATCCACCGGGTCAACGTCAACGGCAAGCTCAAGGAGGGCAAGAACACTCTGCGGGTTCAGCTGGCGAGCTCCCTCAAGCGGGGCCACGAGCTCGCGGATAAGCACGGCCACATGGCTGCTTTCAACGGTGACAAGACGCGAGTTTACGTGCGAAAGGCCCAGTACCACTACGGGTGGGACTGGGGCCCAGTGCTCATGACCTGCGGGCCGTACAAGCCGGTGCGGCTTGAGAGCTATGCGGCGCGGATTGCCGAGCTCTATGCCGACGTTGATGTTAGCGAGGACCTCAGTGCCTCAATTGAGGTCCAGGTGGAGACTCTGGGCGATGCGGGCGTCGCCGAGGTCGAGCTTGTGTCCCCCGCTGGTGAGTCCGTGGGTACTGCTTCCGTGGAGATTTCCAAGGGCAAGGGCAGCGCCAAGTTTGATCTGGCCAAGCCTGAGCTGTGGTACCCAGTGGGCTACGGTGCTCAGCCTCTTTATGGCGTGCGAGCTTCGCTCAAGGGCGCCAATGGCTCTGAGGCGGACTCGGCGTCGAAGAAGTTTGGTGTGCGACGAACCGAGCTTGTCCAGGAGCCATTGAAGGACCAGGAAGGGTCTTCTTTCTTCTTCCGAGTCAACAATGTGCCCGTGTTCTGCGCTGGTTCCAACTGGATCCCCGCCCACAACTACCTGACCTCGATCACCGACGACGACTACAAGACGTGGATCTCTCGAATCGTCGATTGCAACCAGGTCATGGTCCGAGTGTGGGGTGGTGGTATCTACGAGCCAGACTTCTTCTACGAGGAGTGCGACCGAGTCGGTCTGCTGGTGTGGCAGGACTTTATGTTCGCGTGCGGTCAGTACCCATACTACAAGGAGATGGCTGATTCGGTGCGACGAGAGGCCCGGGACCAGGTCAAGCGACTGCGACACTTCTGCTCCGTTGTCATCTACGCGGGTAACAACGAGGACTATCAGGTTATGGAGCAGTACGACCTCACTGACGAGCAGTTCCCGGCCAAGGAGGCGTACGAGAAGGACTTCCCCCAGATCGTGGGCGAGCTGAGCCGAGTTCCATACCACCCAGGTTCTCCATGGGGCGGCAAGGCCTCCTCCGACCCATTGGTCGGTGACTTGCACCAGTGGAACGTTTGGCACGGCTCTCAGGAGAAGTACCAGAACTGGGGCAAGCTGGCTGGCCGATTCGTTAGTGAGTTTGGTATGATGGCCTTCCCATGCATTGAGACCATCAAGTCCTTCGTCACCGACGAGCGACAGCTCTACCCACAGAGTCTGGTGGTTGAGTCCCACGACAAGGCCGATGGCTTTGAGCGACGATTGGCTCTCTACGTCATGGAGAACCTGCGAGTGCGATCTATGGACCTTGAGCCTTGGATCTACGCTACCCAGCTCATGCAGTCCGAGTGCCTTGCCTACGCCTACCGATGCTGGCGACGACAGTGGAAGGGCCCTGGCCGTGAGTACGTGGCCGGTGCCCTGGTGTGGCAGATCAATGACTGCTGGCCAGTGACCTCGTGGGCCATTTGCGACTTCTACGGCAACGCCAAGCTTGCCTACTACGCCATCAAGCGAGAGTCTGCGCCAATCAACGTGGGTGTCTACCGAACTACCCCAGAGGACAAGAACGCGACCCTGACTGGTCCTCTTCTTGGTCCGCCACACGACTTGGTCGACAAGAAGTACATCTTTGATGCGTGGGGAGCCAGCAACTTGCTCGAGCCTAAGGAGGTCATCCTCAAGCTCTCTTCCTACGATGCCACCTCTGGTAAGCTCATCAAGGACTTTGAGGACCAGCCATTCACTTTGCTGCCAAACCAGTCCACCGAGGTGTGCGAGGATGTCGACATTGAGGAGTTCTCCGTCATCTATGCTCGAATTGTCGACACCAACGGCAAGATTCTGGCTCGAGCCGGCGACTGGCCACAGCCACTCAAGCACATGCTGCTCCCTGGCCGAGAGGTCACCGTCACCAAGGTTTCTCCAACCCAGGTCAAGCTCACCGCCAACAAGCCAACCAAGGGTGTCGAGCTCTACCTCGAGGGCAAGACCGCCCACTGGCAGGACAATGGCTTTGACATTTTCCCAGGCGATGAGATCTTGGTCAACGTTACTCCTCTGGCTGAGGAGGACGTGCCAAAGGTGCGATTCTACGAGCAGGAGGAGAAGTAATGGCGCAATTGGTTATAGATGTGTAGAGTTTATGTGCTTATGAATTATTGGTATCTTCAATCTTTTCCTAAAAATAATTACCTAGTCGAGACTTTCTTTGATAATATAAAGCAACTTGATCAATAGATTTTCACTTCAATTCAATTCCATTAATATTGGCCATAGCAAGGTGGAGATTTCCGGCCTCCGACTACCGTCAGCCGCACAGCCCGTCGGGATGGGCACACATCCGACGGAACGCCCATCAGCGCCGTTGCCTGCACAAGTAAGCTGCAGTCGACTGGGATCAGCTCGACAGGTTATATAAACGCAGAATGGCTCACTGAACGGTGGTGGGGCTACGGAAATGGCGAGTTTAGATGGCCAAGTGTCTGAGAGCACTCCGTTGGTGGGCGGAGACGAAGTAGATGAGTTTGAACAACTCGAGAAGGTCCACTGGACCAAGAGACCCTCCGTTTACATGATCTTGCCGCTGTATGCTCTAGCAGAGATATCTCGGTACATGCTGAACAATGTACGGATGAATTGGGCAATCACTCTTGTGTGTCGTGACCAATATGGGCTGCCATTATCAGATCAGGACCCACGGTGTCAGAAGGCAGATATCCAGTCCGCTGTATCTCAGTATACTGCCGTTTGCTCCCTGGTGGGGGGGATAATTGGGCTCTACATGCTACCCCGGATTTCAGAGTTGTCGGATCGAATTGGTCGTAGGGCGGTATTTGGTGCCGTTCTTGCAGGAAACATTCTGACGTTGCTCTCCATGGTCATTCTCATCAAATACTGGAGCGTGTTCGGTTATCAGGCAATCATTGTGACCTATCTTATCACCGGATTGTTCGGTACCAATGTACTCATTACCGTCATGATGTCAAGTTATGCTGCCGACTGTGTGCGGCCGAGAGAGCGTGCCAAGGCGATGGGGTACGTCCAGGCCTGTGTGCTCATTGGCAAGGCCAGTGGACCATTCTTGAGTAGCCGTCTGGTGCAAAAGACGGGGAGTTTGGTTACAACATTTTACGGGTGTCTAATTCTCGAGGTCATTGCGGTGTGCTTGCTACAATTCGTAGTGCCTGAGTCTATTTCCCCAAGAACAGTGGATAACGCGCTTACTGCGTATCAGAGAAAGCAACGGGAGAAAGCCGGGCGTCCATTTGTCCAGCGTTGGTTCAACGAGTTCAACATCTTTGACCCGATTAAGAGCATTTATCACATCGCCAAGGACCAGTCTTCTACCGTCATGCGCAATATTATGGTATTAGTGGTCATTGACCTGCTTTACGAGCTCATTATCGCCGGCAGAGCGGGTATTGCAGTTCTCTACCCGCAGATGAAGTTCGGCTGGACGACGGTAGAGATTGGGTATCTTGAGTCCGCAACGGCTAGCGCGCGTATTGTGTTGCTGGTGATTATTATTCCACAAGTGCTCAAGCTACTTAAGAACCTGTACGCGGAGACGGCAAGTGGGATGGGGGTATCCAAGAGTGAGATCTTCATTGTTCGATTTGGCAACTGCCTGGAAGTCCTGGGGTACACTGGCTACGGAGTTGCGCAGAATACGACGGAGTGGATTGCCTCGTCTTTTGTGGCAACCTCGGGGGTTATTGCCAAACCAACTATCCAGTCGGGTCTTCTGAATATGGTTCCCAAGGACCAGATTGGCGAGTTCCTAGGGGCAAAGGGAGTTTTGGACGGCCTTACTAGCATTGCTTTTGAGAGCATCGGACTCCAGTTCTACTCTTTTACGGTGGAGAGGAAACCCGAACTCCTTTTCTACATGTCTGCAACAGGGTACTTTATTGTCATTTGCCTGACTGTGTTCATTAAGAGTACTGTAAATGAGCACTAGTGATACGTAATCTTCGGAGAATACACATAGTTTTAGTACCTCGCGGCTTTCTCCAAGTTTTAAGGACCTAGACCGGGGTATTTGCATTATCATATGATCAGGAGTGGAGAATAATGTTGAATTGAGAACGACGATACTCCGTATGTTTTCCCTTGATATGCTCCATGACGATTGCTCGTCAATTGACTGTGGAGTACAATAAGAGGTTTATTAATTTCCGTCCTTTTTATCTGGAGTCGAGGAATTACAGTATATTACCATATGTAACTGGATTATATAGAGGATACGGGATAATCGGCCTGATAATCCCTCACGTTTCGATAATTAATAGGCATTGGCAGTTGAATGCTTCAGAATTTATTGAGCACTCATTTGAGTGGACTTGACCATGATAAATTATCTACGGATTTTTTGTTTTTGGTACGCTTTTGGTTACCTGGACATGTCACATCTTTGCCAATTTCCATTACAAAATACCAGGTACTGTACGAAAATATTTCGGAGGCTCAATTTGTAGAGAATATTAGATAATGATGTGAGCTATCCGGGTTTCTGGAACCAGGGCTCCACACATTTGCGTAAGAGCTCGTAAAAATTGAAGCAGCGCAGCTGGAGGATTCAGAAATACGCCGTTTTGTGGAGAATCGTCGCTCTTTCAAACAAATACAATGATATTAATTAGATAAGTTTCAGAATATCAATGTCTACATTTTTTCAGCCGCTCGCTTACGTAGAAGGCGGAGTTTGCAATGGAACGGCAAAATCAGAGGCTCATTGCAAATCTACGACTTTTACGACCTTGTTAAATACGATGCACATGAGGGTCCCTACATTTATTGAACTGGGGCCGTAAGACCTGACTGTTCATGTGACGTTAACTATGGAATCCTACAGTGTATCTTCGATTCTGAGTATTTGATATTCAATAATCTTAGAACATGGCTATCTTTATTTCATAGAATTGCATTTTCATCTACAAAAACAATATTGCCAAGGTTGAAAAGATGAATACTTGTACTACAATATAACAACCAACATACTAAATGAGCTACCATTTTCGGTAATTCCAAGTCGCAAATGGCGGAGTTTCCTATGGAATTGTATGATATTCAGGGCCCGAGCTTGAACTTTGTCCACCATACAAGGTGTGGGGTCCGGGGTAGGTGAAATCCCGAAATTCCGTTTCGCCGCGTATTTCTGCGAACTAAAAATTCGGCTAGTTATCGGACCGGCATAGCTTGGCAATCTTTGGACATGCCAACGTTTACAAGAAAAATTGAGTGTCGGCACTCGATTCTTCCTAGAGGGCCCTGAATTGGTGTATATACGGAGTTCTCACGGAGTTTCAGTGGTGAGAATATGGCGGAATCAAGCCATTGTAACGCTAGCCGAGACTCCGGTAGAAATACGGATATATCTATGCAGAGCATGCAGGTCACTTAGTACCCGGATCGAGTGCAATATATAATAGGAACGATAATGACCGATTTTCCTCGGTATTCAATTGAACTCATCAAAAATGAAGGCTCTTTCCTATGTGATGGGCCTGTTGGCTTCTCAGCAGCCGTTTGACGCCCAGAACCTGAGCGCGTTTGACCGGCTCTGGAGCGGATACGATGTCCAGACTGCTGCGGTTACGACTGTAGTGGACGCTGGTCCAGTTCCGACTTCCGAGTTGATTCCGCCGCCAAATATGCCTCCATTTGAGAACCCATTGACGCTCCCTAGCGACTTTATGTGGGGTGTCGCCAGCTCGTCTTATCAGATCGAGGGTGCGGCCAAGGATGAGGGTCGAGGCCCGTCTATCTGGGACACTCTTGCCCACAAGACGGATATGATCAAGAATCATGAGAGCGGTGATGTTGCGTGTAACCATTACTATCTCTACAAGGAGGACACCCAGCGGCTCAAGGCGATGGAGGTTCCATGGTACTCGTTCTCCATTTCGTGGTCGCGAGTTCTGCCGTTCGGCAAGGGTGAGGTCAACGAGGCTGGTCTCCAGCACTATGTTGACGAGGTCGATTATCTCATTGAGAACGACATTGAGCCAATTGTGACTCTATTCCACTGGGACTACCCACAGGCGCTGCAGGACCTGTATGGTGGTTTTGTCGATGAAAAGGCTATTGATGACTTTGTCGACTATGCCGTGACCATGTTTGATGCGTTGGGTTCCAAGGTCAAGAAGTGGTACACGTTCAATGAGCCGCAGGTGTATTGTATCCACCTCAAGTGGATTGCTGAGGACGAGCAGGCGAGCCGAGAGATTCCAGTGTTTGGCAACTCTCCAGAGGAGACCTACGTCAAGTGCATCCACAACTACCACCTTGCTCACGCCAAGACGGTCAAGGCATTCCGGGACAAATTTGGTCGGGACAATGACTATTCGATCAGCTTTAAGAACTCGTTTGCGTCGGGTATTCCGCTGACCGATTCTGAGGAGGACAAGAAGGCGACCGAGCGATACCTGGCGTTTGCTCAGGGCTGGTACACCGACCCAATCTACTTGGACGGCGAGTATCCTGCGGCGGTCAAGGAGGCGTACGGGGACAAGGGCCTTAGAGAGTTCACCGAGGAGGAGAAGGAGCTTATCATTGGTTCTGCGGACCACTTTGCGTGGGACGGTTACAGCGGCCAGTCGGTCAAGGCCCCCGAGGGTGGTGTTGACGCGTGTGCTGCCAATGACCAGCATCCGCTGTGGCCAGAGTGCGCTGAGTTGGTGGATGAGGTTGAGGGTGATTGGATGCGAGGCACCAAGTCTGGCGACGACACCCCGTGGCTGCGGAACACTCCTCAGTTCTTCCGAGAGGGTGTTTTGCAGATCTGGAACCGGTACAAGCAGGATATCATCATTGCTGAGGTCGGTACTAGCGGGTATAACGAGCAAGAACTGTCTATTGCTGAGGCGCGGTACGACTCTGACCGAGTCAACTACTACCATGCGTATCTGAGAGAGGTGCTCAAGCTGGTCAATGAGGACAAGGTCCCGGTCAAGGGGTTCCTCGGGTGGTCTATTTATGACAACTTTGAGTGGTTCGTGGGGTACAATTCGCGCTTCGGCATCCAGTACGTTGACTACGAGACGCAGACGCGGTATTACAAGAAGTCGTTCTTTTACTTGAGAGATTTCTTCCGACATTACATTGAGTAATCGGTTATGGTCATGATTTCAGAGATACGAATATGGATAGATATGGAACTCAAATAAACGTCTTCGAGGGCCACACTACGGGTGCAACCCCCAGCTACGGGAGCTCGAGGGCTGGCCCTCGAAGATACTACGAGGCCAATTGACCTGGGGGACCAGTCCCCCAGACCCCCAGTAACAGGGGCTGCGCCCCTAGAACCCCAAATTGAACGGGGGTCTGGGGGCGGAGCCCCCGCTACGGGAGCTCGAGGGCTGGCCCTCGAAGACACTAGGCGGCCAATTGACCTGGGGGACCAGTCCCCCAGACCCCCTGGGGCTCCGCTGCGCGGAGAATTTCACCTAGTCGAATACTAACTCTGAGGCTACGACGGATTGGCATGTTGGTTTCTAAGAATAACTCGTCCCGTATTATGATCGAGGTGCGAAGCGCAAGGATGTACGAGGATCGAGTAAACATACAATGTTTCAACCATTACAGATTAACTTGCATAGAGAACGGCAATTGTGATATTGCAATGGCCAAGGACCGGAGGGCTGAAACAGATGGATGAAACGGATCCCAACAGCGACAGTCATAAACCAGCCATAATCAATGGACCTGGTAGACGTGTAACATAAATTCGCTCATACTCCAGCACTCTTGCACAACGTGGTATCCATGTT
>JAKTQL010002543.1:8613-90738 GCA_030558815.1 Blastobotrys malaysiensis | reverse complement strand
GCAACTGATGTACAACTGCCTCAAGGATGCCCCCGGCACTCCCTTGAAGCAGCCTCCAAGCTGCCATTTGGCCGCAAGATCCACTTTATTGTCATGAACAACCTGTTCCCGCCCCACCGCGACATTCACCGCACCTACGACCTTAAAGGGTCGACCCTGGGACGGCTGCTGCCGGAACCCGCCGACGGATCGCTGCAGAAATCGAGAGTTTATAAGGACCTCAATTGGCTCAAGCACAATGAGAAAATTCGCCTCGGACCGCGCAAACGGGCCGAGTTCATTCGCCAGCTCGAGATTGACGTGGCCCTGCTCAAGCGACTCAACATTATGGACTACTCGCTGCTCATTGGCATTCACGACCTGACCAAGGGCAACACGGAGAACATTCGCGACTCGACCCTTTCGGTGTTTGACCCAGACGCCAGCAACATGACCAAGACCAAGGTTGCCGAGCTTCGCAAGGCTATCAACTCTGCTTCGCCAACCGCCCTCAGCGGCATTGACTTTGCCTTTGACGACTACTTGTATGTTAATTTTCCCCTTTGTGAACCATTTACTAACATTATTTATAGGAAGCGAGACTTTACGTTTTACGCGGATAGCGGTGGGTTTAGAGCCACTGACGAGAACAATGAGGACCTTAGCGAGATTTACTATCTCGGCGTTATTGACTGCCTCACCCCATACACCTTTTTCAAGCGCGTGGAAACGTTCTGGAAAGGGCTCTCCCATTCTCGACCGACTATATCGGCCGTGCCTGCTCAGGAATATGGGGACCGGTTTTTGAAATTCATCAAGTCGGCAGTTTCTGGAGCGGACCGGGTGAGCCGTGCGGACGATGACGACAATGAACAGTCGCAGCGCCCGCCAAGCGAACAAATGATAGAAAGGTCGCCAGTGCAGACTACTGGCGCACATTTGCCTGCTTTGCCTGCTTTGCCTGAGGCCAGCACTGAAGCAGTGAACGATAATAATAATGACCGGCCGTCGTCCGAGGGCCTCCGACGGCGATGATTCGCCGCATCTCCTTAAAATGAAGTGTTATAGACACCGCCCTTATACTTATTTATAACAAGTATCTCCTGTACCCGAGTAATGTAATGTTCAACTGGAATATATAACCCGCTACTACTCTCCGCCTTCCCCAGATGTCCGCACGGGCCCCGGGCTGGGACACGGCCTTTGTCAATCGCCGAAGGTTTAACCACCCCCTCCCCAGACCTCCACTTCACCATAGGCCCACAGACAAGAAGAAGCAACAATGATTGACGTTGACAAGTACCTCAAGCTTAAGCTGCCAATTACCCCCGAGCAGTACCATGAGTTGCTCATGGACCACGACCACCCGGTGGTGACCTTTGATGCTACCTTCTTCCGCGACCCCGCAAGCCAGTCCAACGGCGAGTCCGGCAAGCAGTGGTACCTGGAGCGACCACGAATCCCCAATGCGCGGTTCTTCGACATGGACGAGATCAAGGACAAGAATTCGCCCTATCCGCGGATGATGCCTACTCAGGAGGAGTTCGATGCCGCCATGGGGGAGCTGGGGATCTTGCCGGAGGACCTGGTCGTTGTCTACGATGCGCTCGGTAACATTTCGGCGCCTCGAGCGGCCTGGATGATGCGATACTTTGGCCACGACAGAGTGTTGGTGCTTGAGACGTTCCCAGATTACGTCAATGGCAACTATGCGCTCGAGACCGGCGACCCATTGCCGTACACCAAGACCGAGTACCACTCCAAGGCTCCAGTGGACAAGGACATTTACGTGGACTTTGATGAGATGGCTCGAATCGCGAGCGATCCTGCCGAGTACTCCAAGTACAATATCATTGACGCCCGACCCGCAATGGGCTGGAAGAATGGACACGTCCCGGGCTCTTACTCGGTGCCGTTTGGCGCGGTGCTCGATCCGGTGAACAGCCACATTCTGCCAAAGGACAAGCTTGAAGGGGTGTTCAAGCAGTACGACCCGTCTAAACCGACTGTGTTGTACTGCGGTTCTGGGCTCACTGCTTGTATTGTCGAGGCTGCGCTCTACCAATTGCATCCCGAACCCAAGTTGAAGATCTACGATGGTAGCTGGGGTGAGTGGGCCAAGCGGGCTACTCCAGAGCTCATCACCAAGGATTAATTGTTTATAGCTAGCATATTAAACACCTTACTCGTTTTTACATGACGTCCCGGTTGAGATTTATAATCATTACATCCCTTTGATTGGCTACAATGCAACTGAATTTGAGAATCCACAAAGCACGCGACATGTGCATTAAAACGACTGCTCCGTCAATAGGTTAAACCAAGTTCCATTTTCCTGATAACAGATGTGAAAGACTTTCAAGCTTGTATTACGGCGACCTGCAGCGCTTGATCACAGTTAGAACGAGGATATTACACTCTGCCGCCTAATACTAGCCGAATTGCTTAATGAGTGATATTGACGCTACGGTAGAATTACTTTCTTGACTAGTTCCAACCGTTCTATCGTAGACTAGCCCAAGAGGCTCCTAATTTCGGCAATTGAGCACTTATCTGGCCCCCATAAGTCCGGCCAATAACAAAAATGCGTTTAGAAAGTTTCATTGCCAGTTGTACAAAGTTACAGATTCTGGCTGCATCTTATTGATATACACCAGATGGACACCTATCGCCTTTGCTACTCCCTAACACTCTGGCCGATTAAAATCTAAAAATAAAATGTCCAAATAGCAATATCGGGACGCATTGCCTCCGACTGAGCTGTGAACTTCCAGTGGTGGACTCTGTGATTTGTTAAGGTATCTCAAAATATAAAGACTCATGGCTGATTATCAGCCTAAAAATATAGCCAAGAGAGTTGCCAGGACGAAAAACCATCGAATTCAGCACATTATTTCAACTACTCTCCATTGTCCCTCTTATGCTTCCATTAAGAATGGTCCACATCTCATGGATAATGTAAGAGTCCTTTTACTACGTGAGTTATGCAAATTCCGGCATCGAGGAGGTCAATCCGTTCCACGCTGCCATGAGTATTCCGGGCATATTCACATTGATACGGTCTAACTTCAAGCTCAAATATCCCTTTTCCCATATATGACATCTTCTGATCATTCTACATTGCCGTTATTTGCATAGCAGGCATTTGGGTGCAGGCCGGTACTATTAGGGCGATCCGGAGTGGATCGGGGATTGAGGTCGCTAATATCGCGGAGGTTTAACCCACACGCAGTCCACAACGACCAAAAACCACTCCACAATGTCTGTTCTCAAAGGGTTGGCACTTGATCTGATCAGAGCCCGGCGGCCAATTTCCCCACAGCAATTCATCCAGCTCACGAAAGACGTGAATTCGGTGCGGGTGGTCCCCCTTGACGGCAGTTGGTTCCTCAACCCAGCCGTGCAGTCCAACGGCAAGTCTGGATACGAGTGCTACCTGACTGAGCGAATTCCTGGCGCTCGGTTCTTTGATATTGACGGGATCAAGGATGCCAACTCGCCGTATCCGCACATGCTGCCTGACAAGGCGACGTTTGACGCTGCTATGAGCGGTCTTGGAATCCGGAACGATGATCTGTTGGTTGTGTACGATGCCATTGGCAACTTTTCTGCGCCACGGGCGCACTGGATGCTGAGAGTGTTCAATCACCACAATTCGCTGCTGCTGGACAATTTCCCGGCCTACAAGGCGTTGGGGCTGCCGATTGAGAAGGGCACTCCACCGGAGTTTGAAAAGACCAATTACGTTTCCCCGGGCATTGACGAGGACGCAGTTATTTCGTATGAGGGATTGCGGGAGATTGCGTGTGACCAGGATAAGCTGAACCGGTACAACATTCTTGATGCGCGACCAGCGGGGCGGTTTGATGGGTCTGTACCGGAGCCACGAGAGGGTATTTCTAGCGGCCACGTTCCCGGCGCCAACTCGGTGCCGTTCACGGATTTGCTGGATGACAAGAAGAACTTTTTGTCTCCAGAGCAGCTCAAGGAGGTGTTGGCCAAGCGATTCGACCCATCTAAGGAGACCATTGCCATGTGCGGCACTGGTGTGACTGCGTGCATTATCGAGAACGCCATTAACCAAATTTCCGACAAGAAGGTCAAGGTATATGATGGCAGTTGGACCGAGTGGGCCCAGCGAGCCGACAAGTCTATGATTATCAAGGATAACTAGGTATTGATTGAAGATCTTTAAATTACAGACACATATTGAAGATGTACTTTTGATTTAAATTACAGACACATATTGAAGATGTACTTTTGATTTAAATTACAGACACATTATATTGAAGATGTACTTTTGATTTAAATCACAGGTACGGATATACGATATTGAACTTTGCATATTGAGGTCAATCGTACAGTATAATGCATTGGTCAATCGTACAGTATGATGTATTGGTCAATCGTATAGTATGATGTATTGGTCAATCGTACAGTATAATGCATTGGTCAATCGTACAGTATGATGTATTGGTCAATCGTACAGTATAATGTATTGGTCAATCGTACAGTATAATGTATTGGTCAATCGTACAGTATAATGTATTGGTCAATCGTACAGTATGGTCAACAAGTATGGTGTATTCAATTGAAGATTAATATTAAGAGTGGATTCTATTTTCTCGGAGACCAGCACCGATGGTCTATATTAACATCTAACAACAAGAAGACGACTGCTGTTTTGACTGCGAATTGAGGTTAACCAGCCCTGTAGTCGCACTATTAACCTTGATTCCATGCGACTTGTCGGCCAGGTCAACCCGCCCCTGGATGATGCTTGCGTGGATCTGCTGGGCCACCTCAGTGTACGCTTCCACAACCCGATGCCCCGTCTTTGCCGACGTTTCTACAAAATGCTCAATACCGTTCTCCTGCGCCCATTGGCTCGCCTCCTCTGTCGGAACTTCTCTCTGCGCCTCGAGGTCGCTCTTGTTGCCCACCAGGCATATACTAATGTCCTCATTTGCCAATTCCCGAATGTCCCTCAGCCACATCTTTGCGTTCTCCAGCGTCTGCCGCCGCGTAACGTCGTACACGAGAATACATCCGGCCGCGTTACGGAAGTACGACCGAGTCACTGCGCGGAAATGCTCCTGGCCCGCCGTATCCCAGATCTGGAGCTTCATGTAGTGCTGTTTCCCGTCCACGGGCTCGCCCACGGCGATGATCTTCGACCCAATCTCCGCGGCAATGGTCACATCATGCACGTCCGAGAACCTGTCGTCGGTGAGCCGGATCGTGAGAGATGACTTGCCACACGCCCTGTACACTTGTTAGCTATACCCTATATACACTACGGGCCTCTTCACTTCACATACGAATCACCGATCATTACTAAATATCCACAACTGTTAGCCCCTATCCAACCCTGCTCAAACTATCTCGCAACTCACCGATCTTTGCAATAAAGTCCCACGTCCGCACCATATTGTCTGCCAGTTCCTACTCGACCCCCTATCGTCTGCTACCGTCGTCGCCTCAGATAACGACCCCGGCTGTCGTTTTTTTGGTGATGTGGGGCGCGCGTTTGGTCCCAATCAAGTGACCTCGTCACAAGCCTTTATCTGGGGCGCCGGCTTATCGCAAACAAGCCCATGGGTGCTTGAGACTGCTTACGACGGACGAGGACAACGGGTAATGCCTCATGTTTTCCGAATGTAAGTGACGGAAAGAGAATGATAATGGGATTGGTAGCTAACCAGGTAGACACATCAAAGTTCCTGACCCAGTCACAGGTCCACTCGGGCAAAGGGTCGGCCCCGCTGTTCTATTCGACCAATGAGTACAGGGAGGAGGAGGAGGACGGCCCGCCACCATCGCTCTACTCGACGCGACGGGCGACCAACTGGGTGTCGTCCTTTGCGTCGCGATCTAAGCATCGGGTGCTGAGTGACGACGAGGAGGAGGACGAGACCGCGGAGCTGCACCCCATAGAATCAAGCAGTTCCACCATTGGATCGCAGCCGCACGGAACCCTCTCTTCAGTGCGGCTCAATGAGCCCCCGAGCGACGATGGGCCGCCTATGGACATTGCCGTAGAGGGCGATCCATTGACGAAACAAGGGGATGAGGAGGGGGAGGCGAGCAAGCCGTTTATCCCCATTGATCTGTTCCCGCGCGACGAGGAGAGCACGATGGGGTCCGGTTATGTACCGCCCGAGGTGGTCGTTGCGACGAGTGAGGGCCCGCGGTTCGATTCGACGTGGGGCGGCGTATACGTGCTCTGTGTGTCGATGTTTTTTGCCACGTCGGGGCTCATTTGGCTGCGTACCTCGACCCCCAAGTCAATTCCCCTGGGGGACACAGTATATACAGTGCTCAAGGCATCAGGACCAACGCTGACCGCTACGGTACTCTTCTCCGCGGCGGTTTCGGTGGCGTGGGTCGTGGTAATGCGACGGTATGCAACCGCGCTCGTCTACACTATGATCATTTCCGTGCCAGTGGGGCTCGGGGCGCTCAGTATCTACCCTACTGTCATGTCGTATCGAACGCCTGATGGCGGATATGGGTCGCAGGACCGCGCAATGCGGTGGTTCAGCTTTTTGCCGCTCATCCTTGCCGGGGTGTGGGTATTTGCGCTATACAAGAGCCGCCATGCGCTGGATCGCAGCCTTGGGGTCGTCAAGTTGGCTTGCGCAATGGTCTCTGAGAACCGTCCGCTGTTGGCGCTGGGCGCTGCGACCGTTGCGGCGTTCCTCCTCTTCTCCGTAGTGTGGACCACCTTGTTCACCCGAGTGTTTCTCCAGGGCCACGTTCTCGGCGGCAAGTCGTGGGTGCTCGATCCCATTTCGTGGTTTTTCGGGTCCGTGTTCTTCCTCGTGTACCTGTGGACCTGGGGCGTTATTTCCGGCATCACACGGGCCACTGTATCTGCGGCCATCTCGCAATGGTACTTCCACCGACATGAGTTTCCGCACACTAGTTCGGCGGATGTGGTCACCGCGGGGCTCCAGTATGCGACCTCGGTACAGTTTGGTACGATTTGCCTCTCTTCGCTCATCTGTTTGCTGGCGCGGCTGCCGCTCATTATTCTACCGCGGCGCCTCGTCGGGCTCATCCAGATGGCAGTGTATAATTTAGTGTCCGCTCCGGCGCTCTCGCTGACGGACCCACTGACCCTGACCAACGCCGTCATCAATTCGCAGCCGCTGCTTGACTCGGCGCGGGCAGTAGCGGCCTTGCGGTTCGTCGACCCCAAGTCGCCCCACCGCTCGTCTGCCTGGACGGCATACCGGCTTTCCAAGCTCATTCTCAGCGCTGGACGATGGCTCACTGCATTTACAGTAGGACTCGTGTCCTGGGTCCACGCCGCGCGCTACACCAATGGCGGTAGTCTCTACGGGTATGTTGTCGGTCTACTAGCAGGGTTTATTGGCTGGTTCGTGCTCGGTGCCACCGAGGGGACCCTTAGCATGGTCGTAGACGCAGCCTTTGTCTGTTTCTCGTTAGACAACTCCAACGGGTCCCCTGGAGGCCATTGCACCGAAGCAGATAGACAATTCGGCTCATAAAGTGTTTTTGCTCGAGTACAATGATACAAATGGCACACAGCGGGACCAGTCCCGCGATTACGACAGTGCGGCTCGTGTGGGTGCGGCTCGTGTGCGGCTGAACAGGTCACATGACATGTAATTTATCCGCCCTCCGAAAGCAAGCCAACCAAGGCCCCGGGCTATAGGTTTGCTTTAAGCAATAGGCTTTGGATTCCGACCTCCGACTATTCTCGTCTCTTTGCAGGGTACCTGGCAAGTAGTATGAGCGCAGATCAGGACTGCGGGTCGCAGCCCGAAAGGTCTAAGCCTCGTTTGGTGATGCCGTGCCCTAAAAAGTCCCACTCCTCTTATCATCGCAAAGTTTTGGAGCGTGCCATGGATAACGAAGATAAGAGCCATCACGGCGATGCCGCGACCAACACGACGAGTGGGTCCCTCGAGGCTCGCCCGATCCCCTTCCAGCGGCGGTCCCCGTCGTTTTACGACACTTTTGCGTCCCACACCAGCTCGCCCATGTCGGCAGGGGCCTCGACAAGCCACTCCCACAACCTCCATACAATGCTCCAGTACCAGCAGCAGCAGTCTCCTCGGGACATTGAGGAAACGTTCAGTCTGCGATTTGAAAACCTCCAGGAGATGCGGCCCTATCACCTTATCGGGCGTAGTGAGCCGCTCACCGACTGGCGGTCTCTCAAGAAGCCCGAGTCGGAGATGGCGCTGGTCCGCAAGAAGGCGACGCGCAAGTACTACGAGCGGCAGAACGAACTGCTCGACCGATATATGGAGATTGATGGTTTGCTGGACTCGGGTATCTCGGTCTCCATGCTCCGGGTGTATGGTGAAGACTTGCAAGAGATTCACGCCCCTGTGGACCTTCGACAGGGTGCTCCGGCCAACATTGACACGGAAGGGTCTCCTCTAATCAGCCGAAACCGACAGGAGGACTCGTCAGTGGTCATGTTTGCCATTTATGTCAACTTTTTTGTCAACTTTGTGCTGCTGGTAGGGAAGGTGATTGTTGCCTTGTTGACCAACTCTCTCTCCGTGCTCGCGTCGCTGGTCGACTCGGTTCTAGATTTCTTGTCGACGCTCATTATCTGGCTTTCGACGCGGTTGGTCGGGCAACGGGACTGGAAGTCCAAGCACCTGTACCCGGTGGGGCGAAACCGACTCGAGCCGATTGGTGTTTTGGTCTTCTCGGTGCTGATGATCGTTTCGTTTTTGCAGATTGCTAATGAGGCGATTCAGAAGCTGCTGAGCGGCGATGCCAAGCTGGTAGAACTCGGCTGGTGGTCCATGGCGATTATGACCTTTACCATCCTTGCCAAGATTGGGTGCTGGGTGTGGTGTCGAACGATGAACTCGAGTGCGGTCCAGGCGCTGGCGCAAGACGCCATGACGGACATTGTGTTCAACTTTTTCTCCATGCTTTTCCCTCTTGTCGGCCACTGGATGCGTATCTGGTGGTTCGATCCGCTGGGCGCCTTGCTTCTCTCGTGCTACGTTATATACTCGTGGGGGCTCACTGCGCTCGAGCACATTGAGAACCTTACTGGCACGGCTGCTAGCACCGAGGACCGCCAGGTTATTCTGTACACGTGTCTGCGGTTTTCCGAGTCGATCCGCCAGATTACTGCCCTTAATGCTTACCATACGGGCGACCGTATCATGGTCGAGGTTGATTTGGTGCTGGACGGCGATCTGAGTCTTAAGGACTCGCACGACATTGGAGAGGCGCTTCAGTATGCGCTGGAGACTCTCCCATTTGTCGAGCGAGCGTTTGTCCACCTTGACTACCGAACTGGTAACTTTACAGGGCATATCGACCGTTAGCCCGCTCCTCCAGCCTAAGACGTGGTTCCACACTGGAAGAAAAACTAAAACGCCATAGATTGTTGTATTCGTTAATGATTAGTATTTGATTAGAAGATGTTTGCTCCAAGTATCGGGTATCAGGTCGTAATTGCAATCGTATCAGTAAACGAATTCATAATGAAATCGCCGTCGACATCTTTCCGCTATCGCTATTATAGACACCCTCAGGCCCCCGTCCAGTCACAACGGGGTCCTAGGGGCGGAGCCCCTGCTACAGGGGGTCTGGGGGACTGGTCCCCCAGTTAATTGCTTGTTAGATGTTTTCGAGGGCCAGCCCTCGAGCTCCCGTAGCTGGGGGTTCCACCTCCAGACCCCCATCCAGTCACAACGGGGTTCTAGGGGCGGAGCCCCTGCTACAGGGGGTCTGGGGGACTGGTCCCCCAGTTAATTGATTTAGTGTGTCTCCCATAGTTGGGGGGTTCAGGTACTCTAACTATTTGGAATCAGGGTACCTACTATGTCAAGCATTGTATATTGCAATCGCTGTTGGTAGTATGACTCCCCAGCCCGCAGCCACGCCAGCTATTATCAGAGAAACTTGGCAATATGGACAGTAAATGTATTTGTATTGATATTAATATCTCTATACGAGCGGTTTTCTCAACCCGTGGAACAGTCGTGTTCCGATGATTTGAAATTCACCGATCGGCGACAAACTTTAAAGATAACCTTGCCAGATCAACCATGGTTCGTAGCAGCCGGATATAGTTTGAACGAAACTAACGAGAAAGCATCACGCCGATTATTCGTCGTTTGGTGAACAGACCAAGCAGGAGGCCTATGAACAGGCCCTCATGAGCGCCGAAGCGCTCTGCGACCAGTCTAACTGGGTCGCCAATACTGCCAACATGGCTTCTCTACTATGGCACATGTACGGCTCCTTGGGCTCACAGGTCAACTGGGCCGGGTTCTACGTCCAGGATCCCGCCGTTGAGGGCCAGCTCATTCTGGGGCCGTTCCAGGGCAAGGTTGCCTGCCAGACCATCAAGATCGGATCTGGCGTATGCGGTGCGGCTGCCGAGTCCAAGAAAACCCAGCTCGTTCCAGAGGTCGACAAGTTCCCGGGCCACATTGCCTGCGACGGCGAGACCAAGAGCGAGATTGTCGTCCCCATTGTCGACACTGACGGTACGGTGCGAGGGGTCATTGACATTGACTGTCTTGCTCTCAATGGGTTTGACGAGACGGATCAGGAGTACCTGGAGAAGTTTGCCGAGCTGCTCATCAAGACCTGCAAATGGTAACGTATTTCGAGCTCTCAATAGTAAAAACGATTTCGAGCTGCTCATCAATGTAAATTAATTATTATACTAAAACGACACATGTCTGTCCCCGGGTTCGTAAAGTCGTATCATTATGGACATTTCTCTTTAATTACAATTGAAATCACCTCCACCAGACGAAGAAGAATGCAAAAAACACCAATGCAAAAAGGGCTAGCCATGCTCTCCACCCCAGGCCGGATCTCTTGGCCATCGCCATCATTCGCGAGTACGTGCCCTTGAGACGATGGCCGGTCTTTTCAAACGCATCCTCCATCTCCTGGAGGAACTTGTTGTCGCTGCGGACCCGCTCCCCGATATCCATGCTCACCTCCTTGAGCAGCTTAATCTTGGCACTCAGACCCTCCATCTGCTGGTCGTTCTGCGACTCCATGTCTGAGAGCGCCTGGCTCGAGTACTGTCCTTTTGAGTTTGGCGTCGCGGCTCGGTACGGCGTGCCTAGTCCACTTGCCGGTGTTGGGGTGGGCGGGGTGCCCCGCCCGTAGTTGGGGCCAAATAGCTGTCTGCGGTCCCGCTGTTGGCCCTGTGCAGAGTATCTGCTGCTCATCGTTGACTGTAAGGGTCCAGGGTGTCGTGTCCCCAGTAAAGGCTGGATATTGCGTGCGGCTGTGCGAGATGAATAATTAAGTTAACCTCAACTTGACTGGACCTTGCCAACCTCACCGCTCAGTCGGCATTGACCACGGACTACAGTATCGGTAGACGATGAGCGAGGAGAATAAGTTTCTGTCTCCGAACAAGTCAGCTTCGGGAGAAGTGGGCGGAAAGGTGCTCGATGTTGTGACGGTCGCAACCGAGGACCAGATTAACGTTATGGTCCATACTAATGGCAAGCTCGGACGGATGTTTATTGTACCGTTGCTGGCCTCGACCGTGGCAAGTGTTCATGCAATTGGGGGGGATGAAGAGGATGTGAGCCAGGATATGCTGACTCCGCTGCCGCACCTAACCCCAATGCCTCTAGTTGGGGGTGGTGGTGACCGCGACGTTGCTGGGAAATTATATGCTGCCATTATTGCATCGCTGATATCGAGACAGGCTCCAGAAGAGAAGCGCAAGGTTATGGTAGCATTTGGTCCCGGGCTGGGGCCGCGTCCGGAGGAAGATGTTACTAAAGATCATCGGAAAGAGCTGCTAGAAGTAATTCGTCTTGTACAAGAATGCCGGGTATGGTAACCCTACGGTAATATATATCTTTGAAAATTGTATTATGGTAACAAGTCATTACAGGAATTTTGGTTATGAGCATATCAATTGTTGGAATTGTTTGGCTAACCAACCTGTAACAAAACATTAGTTACAAACTCCCAGCGTGTAACTACCCAGGCAACAAGGGGGTCTGGGGGGTTTCCCCCCAGCTACGGGAGCTCGAGGGCTGGCCCTCGAATCCAGTATAGAACAATTACAACGCTTGGTCTCCTTCCTGGATGACTGCCGTCTCCAGCAGCTCGACACTAGCCTTACCCTTGCCTTCGTTTCGTAGCAGCTCGTCCAGCTGCTTGAAGCTACCCGGATCAATGAACGCAATGAGCTCCCACTCCTCGGACCAGTCTTCGTCGTCCAGCTCTACAGTCAGCGCCTTGACCTTGTCGGCGTACTTCTTGGCCTCCTTGGAAGGGGCAGTGACCCGCACCTTCATTCGCGCTCGCACGATTGGAATCACCTGTTTCGAAACAAGCAGCTTGATCGCCTCGAGGGCCTGGGTCTTGGGGGCCTTGTTGGCGTTGACATTGAACGAGAGCTCATGGAGCGTCTTTTCGATAATTGAAGTCGGGTACGGCCGCTTGTTGGTCGGATTGATGCACTTGTCGGCGATAATGTGCAACACCTCGGCCTTGGCCTGGTCCGCCTGGGCCTGTCGCTCTTTATTGCCAACCTGCAGCTCGCCCTTCTTGAGAATTTGGAGAATAATCTCGTCCTGGTTGGTGGTGCCGAATGCAGTCTTTAATTCGTCATTGTTGGCGACCTGACCCTTGGAAACATTTACAAACACTTGGGGGATTTGTAGCACTTCGTCAAGGTCTTTTTCACTGTTGATGGTTAGTAGTGTTTAGCGTTTTTGGTGGTACCTACACTCCCTTGCGCCAGTCGACGACTTTATTCTGGTAGCATGCAATTTCGAATCGCTTTTTGCCCTTGCGCATACGCACAAGCGACACATTGGTCAGTTTGATCGAGCCCGAAGGCTGTTGGATAGGCATTATTGGTTGGCGGTGAAAGATTTCAACCCGTCGCTATCTCCTCAGGGATGGTGATTAGGTAATGGCTTATCGGGATGATGCGGCGTGCGGCTCCCCACTTTATAATTGACCACATTTGGTGGGTATGTTAGGCTTTGCTAAATGGTAGAACTATTAGGGTATTTTTTGAAATTAAACTGATTACTCTAAATGTTACCGGTATTGATATGGTAGAACAGGGACGTTTAAATTTAGGGTTTGAATAAATATTACGGGTTCCCCAGAAATTAGACCTTGAACAATTTCCCTTGGTAAATGGTGCAAACGAGTCAAGTGTTATTCAAACCTCAGTGTCGAGAATTCGTCTAAACCGGTGAGTTGTAGCAATGAAAATGTAGGACGTCGAGCAATTGGTGGAAATTGTACGGTTATGATACCGTTACTAGTAATTATCTACCGGTATTCAACGAGTTATTGTAACCAGGCCACCAGGGCCAGGATAGACGATATTGAAACCTAATTGAACAAGATTAAACTATTGTATGCGGTTATACCATGTACAATCTTTTACTTTATCACATTGAAATGGTTGGATGTATTGAAATGGTTGGATGTACCAGAAAGCCCGGTGATTAGGTATGCGGTAATACTGCAAATCGATTATACTACCGGGTATTCACATGCAAATCTCCAGGAAAAGCTTGTTAACAATTGATTGACAACATGTCCACAAATATCAATTGTCAATCACCATTATTCATGTGGAGACCTTGTCTTCGAACATGGCCATTGGGCACAATTCGCCAATTTTACCTGTGCCCGTGGCCGCATTGGAATTCTGCTATTACTGACGGAACGAAACAGTACCTAGCTACAGTGTAGTACCGATTGATACTCCAGATACCAAAATCAATATACATCACACCGGAACTAGAACTACCTTGCTATAATCAATGCATGGCGGATTATCAGTACCCCGAGAGTCCCACACGCATAATCATGTTCATGCCGATAATCTCCAGTCCTAAGGCGAGGTAAGAGGACGCGACTACGTATAGACCATCATGTACTTGTAAATGTACCCTAGTTTACGCGTGTGCATACCAAGGAGCATTGCATCGCACTGCGGCTAGAAATGAAGTGCCCAGCAAATCACATTCCAAAAACCATCTCTGTCAAATACCTGACCGCCTCATCTCCCCCTGGCGATGCTACCCCTTTCCAGACCATATTTCAAAGGCCTGTAACAATGATATGCGGTCTGGGATGCTTGCCCCGACGGGGAGATACGGCGACGAGAGGGGTGTTCATGGGTGACATGCGAGACACCAGTGCCTGTCAGGTACAGGTGTAGCAGCGCGGCAGGACGCAGCTGCAAAAAACCGGGAGGCTGAGCGCATTTTTTTGCTGATGTGATCAACCGTACTGGACGTATTTTGCATTCCAAACTGGGTGCGAGGCATCCGCATGGAAACGAACCTGATCTGCCGATTTGCCTCACCTCTGCCCGTAGTCGGCATTTGATTCACAAGACGGTCGGAAGCCCGGGTGTAAAGTTTGCACCGAGAAGGACGATTCCTCCCCCTTTGGACGGCGTGCCGCCTGGTAATCACTCGTTCTCCCCCACCTCCGCAAGGGAGCCCCATCGGTTCAAGTGGAGACGGATTGACGAGAGGACGTCAATCCAGTACTTGGTGTAGTCAACTTTGGTGTAGTATTAGCGTATTTGAGTGTAATTTGACCCGGTGCACTCTATGTGGGTGTGCTAAATATATCTCCCGCCTATGCGTTCCGGATGCCTTGACGTATCCGCAGCGCGGTGGCCACTCGTACCGAGAGTGCTTGTAACAGCGTAGAGTACGTGTGGTGCGTGTAACGAGAGCGCTGCTACTGAACCGCATCTGATGAAGGTTTCTTTTTGGTCGTCTCATTCCCAGGCCCAGGGCGAAGATTTTCTGCAAACCTGTTTTATTTTTTTATTTTTTCGTTCCTTTTGCATATTTAATTCGATTCACCATCGCCTTCCTTCCTTCCTGACTCCTTCCCGTATCCATCTTTCTCTGGCGTTTTCCCCTTCATCCCGTTGTTGTGTTTCTCTGGTATATTTGTACCCTTGTGGACCAGAGTTGTTGGACATCAGTCGTTCATTTTGAATATCTCTCGAGGGACTCCTGCGCTTGTGAACGAGTTATAGTAGTAGGCGACCGAAAAAACGCTTGAAGCCGGCACTCTTGTGTTTTTTTTTTGTGTTTTTTTTTCGTTTTTTTTTGCGTTTTGTACGTTTTGTGATTCAGTTTGATTTTTCCCTCTTCTCCTCTGTTAGCTTTTGCTCTTGACCGCTCTCTTTGGTGTTTGGTTTGGTTGATTTTGATTTTTTTTGTTCATTTGATTGATTGATTGAGCGACAGCCTCGGCCTCAATCATCTTACCAAGTTTCACTTTGCTACGAAGTTTGACACGTTATTTATTACCACCATACGATATCCCGCAAATATATTCAAGTTAACAGTGCGACACGTTATCGACGTTATTAACGAATTCCCCCTTCCCCATTGACGACAGAATACACCCCTTTTTTTTTTTTTTTTCTCTAGACAATATCTGGTTTGGAAACGCCTTCTTTTTAACGACTTTTTGAATCTCTTTTTTTCTTGTTGAGGATATTAAATTATGTCCTTTAACCATGATGATGCTGCATTGAGCGCTGCTCCAGAAGGAACCGCTCCTGGGCCAGCGCCAACCAATGAAGCCACCGGAACGAGCGGATCGCAAAGCTCGTCCAAAACTACCCTATGGATGGGCGAATTGGACCCATGGCTCGACGAAAACGCCATCCGAAAGGTGTGGTCGGCGTTTGGGGAGAACGTTACCGTCAAGCTCATTCGAGACAAGTTCACCGGAGCCAACGCCGGATACTGCTTTGTCGACTTTGGCTCCCCGGCCGCGGCCAACAAGGCACTCTCGCTCAATGGCCAGCCCATCCCCAACTCTCAGCGCACCTTCAAGCTCAATTGGGCTTCCGGTGGCGGGCTCAACGACAAGCGGGAGGACCGGGACCCGGAATACTCCATCTTTGTAGGGGACCTTGCGCCCGATGTGAGTGAGCCGCAGCTGCTCCAGATCTTCCAGGCGCGGTATCCGGCCTGCAAGTCGGCCAAGATCATGATTGATCCGTCGACCAATGTGTCGCGGGGATATGGGTTTGTGCGGTTCAGCGACGAGCTCCAGATGCAGCGGGCCCTGGCGGAAATGCAAGGGTTCTATTGCGGTAACCGCCCCATGAGGATATCCACTGCGACCCCGAAGAATAAGACTGCGGCGGCTGCCGCTGCCATGGTGGGCGGGCTCTACCCGCAAATGGTGCCCAATGGCCCCGCCGGGAACCCCATGGCGTTTTACGGCTCCCCCCAGGCCGCCATGAACCAGTTCACGGACCCCAATAACACTACGGTCTTTGTCGGCGGTCTCTCGGGCCACGTTACCGAGGACGAGCTGCGCAGCTACTTCCAAGGGTTTGGCGATATCACCTATGTGAAAATCCCCCCCGGAAAGGGGTGCGGCTTTGTGCAATTCGTCCAGAGGCACTCGGCTGAGGCGGCAATTACCCAAATGCAGGGCTACCCGATCGGCAACTCGCGGGTGCGGCTCTCTTGGGGCCGCTCTCAGGCCAACTCGGCCGCCGCCGCAGCCGCCGCCGCGGCTGCGGCTGCGGCGGCCTACCGGGCGGCTCCTCCTCCTCCAACCGTGTACCCGCAAATCGGCATCCCCCAGCCCCACTACGGGCCCTACGGGCCTATTAACCCCCAGGCTGCGCATGTCCACCCGACTCAGCAGCAGATGCCTCCGCCTCCACCTCCGCCTCCTGCTGCTGCTGCGGCGGCGGCCGGTGGCTCCTTGAGCAATGCCCCGCCAAATGCCCCTCCCCCAGAGGTGGTTGTCCAGCCTCAGCCAACTGCTCCGGGCCAGGATCCATCAGAGCCCGTGCCAGTAGCTCGTCTCAATGAGCTTTACCTGGCTGCCCGAGACGGCCGGTTGGATCGAGTTGAGTCCGACAGTCGAGGTTACCACGGCGTTTATGCTCAATAAACCACACTAAACAAGAGAAAAAGCCCCCCCACGTGGGCATCCAATTAACCCGAAAAGTTTTTATTTATTGACTATTAAAAATTTATCAAGCTGCATTCAACAGGGGGCCGGCCCCCTCACTCTCGTTTGGACGATATCCAGAAATTCAACAATCAAATGGAAAGCCTATGACAGCTGACCAATCGTAGATCGAGACCATGGAGAGAATCGTCCGATTCTATCAGATTCACTGAATTTCAACCCCTGGGATCCAGCAGTGCAGTATTAATGAACGTGCCGAAGATTGTGGGGCGGCCCAGCCGTGCACCAATCATCACATGTAACCGAGAGACCTCCTTAGGTATATAGGCGACATTAGAACCCTGGACATTTGTGGGGTCGAGTAATCAATGCCATTCAAATTTAGTGATTCCGAATGGAAGACTGCTGCGGCGCTCTTTGATGGGGTTATCCCGCCTCTCCAGAGCGCCGAGCGGCTTAAACAGTTTGTTAGTGAAAAGCTCGGACCCACTGAGGAGGAGCTAGAGCAATTCGCTCGCACTTGCCCGTCCAGTACCCCAAACTTTCGTGAGCGTGTCGAACACTCGATCGGCCTGGTATCGCTCCAACAGGCTAAGGATCTCAAGCTCGCGATGCGGATACTGGGGATCCGGTCCGTCGCACTGGCGCTGACTGGATCGACCAAGCTCATTACTGAAATGTCGCAGGAGGAGAAGGAGAAGGTGCTCATGGCATGGCAGTCCTCGTCCATCACCCGTCTCCGGACTCTGGCCCGCACTTTTGTTGATACAGGGACCAATTATTTCACTCGGCTCAACCCGCTCGGGTACAAGCTCATTGGTCACCCCGAGTACGATCCAAAGGCCGCTAATGTCGATTTCAGCCAATTCAATCGCATTGGGATTCTCGACCTTGGAGAACACACCACCAAGGCGGAAATCGATGTGGACGTGGTCATCATCGGGTCTGGCAGCGGAGGCGGAGTCGCCGCTAGTAAACTCAGTCGCCAGGGGTACAAGGTACTGGTGCTCGAGAAGGGCAAGTACTACCACCAGTCCGAGCTTAAATTTAGCGAGGACAGCGCGTACCGGGATCTCTACGAGAATAGTGGCGCGCTGTTGACGGCAGACGGGTCCATGACCGTACTTGCGGGATCAACGCTGGGTGGTGGATCGACGGTCAATTGGAGCGCCTCGCTGCGAACCACGGATGACGTCCGGGAGCAGTGGGCTGAACACGCTCCATGGTATAAGGAAAAAGCCTACGACGATGCCATGGACTACGTGATGCAGCAGATGGGGTGCTCAACGGAGCACATCGATCACTCTGAGTGCAACAAGATCATCCTCGACGGGTGCCACAAGCTGGGTTATGATGTTAAGGACGTTCCACAGAACGTGGGGAATCAGCCACATGACTGCGGGTTGTGCTTCATGGGGTGTGCATCTGGGATCAAGCAGGGCGGAATCGTCCATTGGCTCAAGGATGCGTGTGAACATGGGGCTAAGGTGCTTGACGAGACCAAGGTGTTTCGCATTGTGCATTCCAAGGGTCGAGCTACCGGCGTGGAGGCCATTGTCAAGGACAAGATTGAGCTTATTGTGAGAGCCGAAAAGATTATTGTCGCCAGTGGGTCCCTCCAGACCCCGTCTCTACTCAAACGGTCCAAGTTCAAGAACCCACGGATTGGCAAGGGTCTCAAGTTGCACCCTTCGACTTGTGTGCAGGGTGAATTTGACTACGAGATGGACCCCAGTGACAAGGCTATCCTTACCACTGTATGCACCCAGTTTGCGGACTTGGATGGCCGTGGCCATGGCCCGCGACTTGAGGCGATTCTCAACGCCCCTGTCATTGAGAACCATTACAAGCAGTGGAAAGGCGGAATGCGATACCGGGAGGATCTCATGCGATACAAGAAGACTGCGGCGATCCTGGTTATCACTCGAGACCGAACCAATGGCGACATTGGGATGGGGCTCGACCGGCCATACTTCCCCAAGATCCACTATACCATCAACAAGTTTGATGGAGATGCATTGCTTCGCGGATGTATTGCGGCTGCGGATGTGCTTTACATTGAAGGTGCTCGGCGTATTAGCATGCCCATCCCTATGGTTTCCACGTTTGAGTGCGATATCCCCAAGGAGGAGCGGAGAATCACGGATAGAAAGTACCAAAAGTGGCGTAAGCATGTTGAGTCGGTGACCTTTAAGCCACTCTCGGCGTCTCTGGGCAGTGCCCATCAAATGGCGTCGTGCCGAATGGGCAAGAGTCCAAAGACTGCGCCGCTCAATGCGCGTGGTCAATTGTGGGAGTGCGATAATGTCTATGTTGCCGATACCAGTGTGTTCCCCAGTGCCAGTGGAGTCAACCCAATGGTGTCCTGTATGGCATCCGCAGCGGTTATTACTGACTTTGTCATCCAGGACCTGGCGAAGAGAAACACCTCCAAGCTATAATCCAGGCGCCGGACCAATTGTATTTTAGCAATTATTATATTGACCATATGTCCAAAATTTGGAAGTGCTACAAGTAGCCCAGCTACGGGAGCTTGAAGACACTTGGTGCAATTACCTGGGGGACCAGTCCCCCAGACCCCCTGTGGGCAGGGGCTCCGCCCCTAGAACCCCATAGCAGTGTATTAAAGGGGGTCTGGGGGTGCAACCCCCAGCAACGGGAGCTCGAGGGCTGGCCCTCGAACACATTTGGGGGCCCAATTACCAGGAGGGACCAGCCCCCGACCCCCTCTTCAACTAACATGATCTCGAGTAATTCGTTTACCGAGGGTATTACTGAAGTACTCTGTAATACAATTGATACTATAGTGGTACAATTAGGACATGTTCACTTGCGAACACCGAGCTATTGTATAATAGCAATTTACTACATCAACTTTATAAGTTACCATTGGGCATGCTACTAGTGCCAATTCGTCGTAACAAGGTGCATTAGAATATATAAAAAGTTTTCCGTCTAATTATCCTGTCGAGCCTGGTAGACCTGCTTGGTCTCCTCAGTGCCGCCCAGGGCCTTGTAAAGGCCGTCGTGTGGATAGTTTCGTCGCACAGCAGGCGACTCGTGGTCGACAAACGCATACACAAACGCGGAAAGGCCAGCAAACGCCAGAGCAGTCCAGCTGACCCACTTCAATGCAGTGTTATCGGAGATCTGATCGAATCGATCTGGCGACCAAACGTCGACAACGTCGTAGTAGTGGTACAGCGGCTCATTGAAGTTTCGCTTCTGCTGCTGGTCGTCGTACTTGATGTGTGGAGTTCGATGCTGGTAGTACTCGTGTGGTAGGTCTGGGTAGTCGCCAACAAGTCGGTCGTCATTCTTACCCTGCTCAGTAGCCATCTCGGCGGTGAGCGGCTCCGGCACTCGCTGCGAGTCGGGAATGAGAGAAATGCATCGTCGAGCAGAAACTCGCGCGACAGATGGTCGCAGAATTTGGGCAGATCGTCTCAACATTGGTGCCTCTGTCCTGTTTAGCGTCCCGAGGATTGAATGAAGGTTTTGGACCCAATGGGGGTTGGGAGCGAAAAAATTCGAGCAACGCCATTGGTTGGGAGGTTTTTCATGGCAAAGCCGCACGCGGCTCTATTCACTCGCGTGGTGAGGGGGGGCGCCCGCACAGAGCCTCATGGAATGCGGCGGAAACCGCGGGTGCGCGCGCAGGCTTTGGTCCCAACGCGTGCGCAAGGCCCTCCGCGATAGCGATGTCCTCACTTTTTCAATTTGCCTACATTGGCGCTCCAGAGCAGGCTTCTGACGCGTACCGGAGGGAATAGAGTGGCGAATTGTGTCAAATACGACTTGATTTGTAGTTTTATAAAGGGGATTCGGCAGATTAATCTATTCCTGACCCGCCATGGCTGATTTGGCGAATTGAAAACTGTACTTGAACGGAAAGAATGCCCTCGACACGTAGAAGCAAGAGGCTGCAAGAGTTGAACGACCACACGGAGGCGCAACCAGACGACGAAATCGAGCTGGATGATGCTCCCGGTACGTATATACCCCCCAAGAGTTTTCCGGGTAGGTTTACTAACTTAGGATAGAATCCAAGCGACGCAAGGTAGATTCGCGACGGCGATCGTCTCGACTAGTGCATGAAGATGAGGAGCCAGCTGTTGCAAGCAAGCCCTCGCGTAGCGCGGGATCCGAGGATACGGTCGAGCACCGGATCGCGGAGATTTTGGACAGCCATGATAACAAGGTGAGGCTGCTGTTCCACCTGGAGCAGTACATATCGCTCGTAAGCTTTGATCCGGACGCGGCCAAGAAGGACCAGACGCAGGTGTTTGAAAATTACCGTCAGAATTTCGATTTGTGGAACAAGCTCGCTGATACGGGTGCTCCAGGCAAGCGGTTGGCCCGGGCCATGCGCCATAAGATCAAGCTGGTGCAGGAGGAAGCCGCGGAACCGGTTGTAGACACTCCTCCGCCCAAGAAGGAGCCACCGCGGCCCAAATCTTCTTCTTCTACTTCAAAATCAAAGAAATCTCGTCGGTCGGTTGCAAAAAAACCAGTGCCCGAGCCGGAGGAAGAGGAAGAAGTATGGGAGCAAGAGGAGGTGGACTGGACCAGCGCTGATCTCGACCGAAGTGAAGTTATTATCCACCCCAGCCAGCTTGCGACCAACAAGTTTGGGTCATTGGAAAAGTATTTGGGGTCGTTTGTTTCATTGGACGACGATGTAAGTGCCGAACAGCGAGACGAGTACGTTGATTCGCAGGTGGAGTTGCGACGACACATTGACGAGGTGCGACGCGAAAACAGTTATCCGTTTGAAGCCAAGGAACATGCCTCCAAGGGGTTTGTTGATCCGATTCCCGAGCTCAACAACTCATTCCAGATGAACCTGGTCCGACAGGCGATACACTTTTCAGATCTCATGCGAGCCGAGCGGCAAAACCATCTTAGAGAAGCAAAAAAGATTGCCCGAGTGATTGAAGAGAGAAATAGGAAGAGTGGACAGAGCACCAAGACCAAGAAAAAGAAGCCGCCATCCCTTGCTGAAGTAACCGGCAAGATGGTTCTGCAAAAGTGGGAACTTGTTGCCAAGGTTGTAGCGCAAAGAAGGGCCCGAGAGCTTGAAGAACAACGTCGTGAACATGGCAAGAAGCAGCTGGACAAAATGCTGGAAAATACTGCAAAGTTACTGGAGCGCCGGGTTGGCGGAGGAATCGCTGAACTTGAAAACGAGGACGAGATTGAATCCGATGTTGATGTGTCCGCGGAAGAGGACGCCAATTCCTCCGATGAGCTCGATTCGGACGAAATGTCTTCTTCTGGTGACGAAGACGAGGAGGACAAAGTTAACGGTACTTCTCATACCGACGACGACGACTCCAAGCTTACCCTTGAACAGTTGCGAGAAAAGTACGCTGCGCTTGAAAAAATGGACCTCAGTGCCGACTCCAAGAGCGACGAAGATAAAAGTGAGCTTGCCGATGAAAGCAAGGCGCCGAGTGATCAGGAGGACGCACCAGAAGAGGACCAGAAGAGCGAGGTAGAGAATGGTGTTGAAGAAATGACCAATGGCACTGACCCGAGCCGGTTCATCAACAATATCGACATTAGCACCATTAAGCAGGATTCGGATGATCAGCTCGGGTCTTCGGATGAAGATATTCCATTGGATAGCGAGGAAGAGTCTGATAGCGAGCTCAGTGATAGCGACGATGAGGAGGAAGAGCAAGAGACCAGTGGTGGTCTGGCATCGCTGTTTGGAAAACCAGTGGCGGATGATGAAGAGGACGAAGGGTTTGTTTCTGCGGCCGAGGAGGCTTCACCCAAGCGAGAGGAGAGTAGCGACGTTGAGGATAAGCTGGACAATGGGACTCCGGACTCTAAGGAAGTGTCTACTAGTCCGCACATTCCATCGCCCTTTTTGCTCAAGGGAACGTTGCGAGAGTACCAGCATGATGGTCTCGACTGGCTTGCCGGGTTGTATAACAGCCACACCAATGGTATTCTCGCTGATGAGATGGGCTTGGGAAAGACTATTCAGACCATTGCGCTACTCAGTTATCTGGCGTGCGAGAAGCATGTGTGGGGGCCTCATTTGATTGTTGTTCCGACCTCTGTGATGCTCAACTGGGAGATGGAGTTTAAACGATTTGCGCCTGGATTCAAAGTGTTAACGTACTACGGCAACCCACAACAGCGAAAGGACAAGCGAAAAGGGTGGAATAAGGAGGACGTGTGGCATGTGTGTATCACGTCCTACCAGCTGGTGCTACAGGACCAGCCGGCGTTTCGGCGCAAAAAGTGGCATTACATGATTCTTGACGAGGCGCATAACATTAAGAACTTTCAATCCCAGCGGTGGCAGGCGTTGCTTAACTTCAATTCCGAACGGCGGCTGCTACTCACTGGTACGCCATTGCAGAACAATTTGATCGAGCTGTGGTCTCTGCTCTACTTTTTGATGCCGTCCTCCAAGGGCAATGCAATGATGCCGGAAGGGTTCACCAACCTGAAGGATTTCCAAGACTGGTTTGCGCGACCGGTTGACAAGATGGTTGAGGAGGGCACTGGTGTGGCGGACGGGGAGAATTCCGATGAAGCTCGCCAGACGGTGTCCAAGTTGCATCAGATTCTGCGGCCCTATCTGTTGCGTCGGTTGAAGATTGACGTGGAGAAGCAAATGCCGGCGAAATACGAGCACATTGTGTACTGTCGGCTCAGTAAGCGGCAGCGGTATCTCTACGACGATTTCATGTCGCGTGCCAGGACGCGGGAGACGTTGGCCAGCGGCAACTATTTGAGCATTATCAATTGTCTTATGCAGTTGCGAAAAGTGTGCAACCACCCGGATCTATTTGAAGTGCGTCCCATTGTTACCTCGTTTGCGCAGGAGACGAGCGTCCCGGGGCGGTTTGAGCCTACTGACCTTTTTGTGCGGCAGCGACTGGTGGACCGTATTGACGAGGTCGTTGATTTCAATGTGATGGGGTTGTTACCGGCGGCCAATGAACACTTTTCCACGCACAATATCGCGTCGCGGGTGCAGCTCACGGCGTATGGTATTTTTATAAAGCAATTGGAGGAGCTCACCAAGACGGACCGGGTGGGTCCTGATTTCAGCAGCATGGACACGCACAACCAGTATATGGACTATTGCGACCGGGTGGTTACGGAGAGCCGGCTCAAGCATTTGGCGTTCCGGACCTCGATGCAGACGCGGCAGCGGCCCATGTACGGCAGCAACCTGGTGGACCTGGTCACGGTGCGACCGCCGCACCGTGAGGCGTGGGAGACGTTTGATGCCATGACGGAGCTCAAGGTGTCGTATACGCGGCGGAGCCAAAAGATGGCGCACGTCATTGAAAAGTATGCGTTTGTCACCCCCAAGGTGATTGCGCTCGACATGAAGCGGGTGTGCGGCATTGAGCGGGCCATGGCAGAGGAGGACTCGCTCGACCACCGGGCCCAGGTTGCGCTATGCCAGGATTCCACGTACCATTTGGCGCAGATGAAGATGAGCATTGCGTTCCCGGACAAGCGTCTGGTGCAGTTTGACTGCGGCAAGCTACAACGGCTAGCGCTGCTGCTGCGAGAACTGACCGACAATGGCCACCGGGCGTTAATTTTCACCCAAATGACCAAGGTCCTAGATGTGCTGGAGACCTTCCTCAACATTCACGGGTACCGGTACCTACGGCTGGACGGTGCGACGCGGGTTGAACAGCGACAGGTTCTCACCGAGCGGTTCAACACGGACCCCCGAATCCCCGTGTTTATTCTCTCCACGCGATCTGGCGGGCTGGGGATCAACCTGACAGGCGCCGACACGGTTATTTTCTACGACAATGACTGGAACCCTGCCATGGACCGGCAATGCCAGGACCGGTGCCATCGAATTGGGCAAACCCGCGACGTGCACATTTACCGGTTTGTGTCCGAGTACACGATTGAGTCCAACATTTTGCGCAAGGCAACGCAGAAGCGCGTGTTGGACAATGTGGTTATCCAGGAGGGTGACTTTACTACAGACTACTTGAACAAGATGAGCGTCAAGGACGTGCTCGGCGACATTGAAGGGGTCAGCGACGACCGCCCATTGCTAGGCGGCGGCCCCCGGCTCGAAAAAGTGCTGGCCCAGGCAGAGGACCAGGACGACGTGGCGGCGGCGCGGGTCGCCATGAAAGAGGTCAACCTGGACACGGAGGAGTTCACCGGACGCCACACCCCAGGGGCCTCCACGACCCCAGATCCGGCAACCGCCTCCGCCACCGCCACCGCCACCCCGCAGGAAACGCCACAGCAAGATTCCGGGGCGGACGAGGAGGAGGATGACGAGGATGACATTGGACATATCGACGACTACATGCTGCGGTTCCTCGAGTCCGATCTGCGACCCGACTGGATGGCCAACTACGTGTACTAAATATTGCCCTCCCTGTACAATGTTCTACTAATATTAATGATGTGACGATTCCATGTATGAGCAATCCTTAGTCAGACAAGCTCCGTGGAGGGGCCATGGGCGTGACCTGCCGAATAAAGGGCTGATTAACAGTGGAACCGGGGCGAGGACAATGGCCCACCCCACCACTATAAAGGAGCCCTCTATTCCAGCCGGATAACAACGCGATTTTTACTCTATTTTTAAGCATCAAGTAAAGAGACAATGGCGACCTCTGAGAAGTCTGTGCGAGTATTCTGGAAGGGCGATAGCGAGGACTTTATCGTGTGGGCGCAGTCCCGGGACGCGCTCGCCAAGTACAAGAAGGACCGGTCAATGCCCATGGTAGAGGTGGTTGACCTGTACAAGGTTTTTGTTACACATAGACAAGGGTCGCAGGGCGTTTACGACGAGGCGCCCAACGGAGCGCTGGAAAACGAGTTTGGCACCAAGAACGAGGACGAGGTGATCAACAAGATACTGCTCGACGGCGAGATCCAGGGCGGCCACTTTGTAACCAACCGCGACAACCGCGACATTAAGGTCCACTATTAGTTTGTTAAATATTGTCAATGAATCCAATTGAATACCCCAATGCCATTGTCCGTAATCTCTTCGAGGGCCAGCCCTCGAGCTCCCGTCCCGGGTTCTAGGGCTACCTACAGGGGGCCTGAGTACTCGTCCCCAGTGTCAATTGCCCCCGTAATGTCTTCGAGGGCCAGCCCTCGAGCTCCCGTAGCTGGGGGTTCCACCCCCAGACCCCCCTTGCTACACAATTCGTTACAGGGTTCTAGGGGCGGAGCCCCTGCCCACAGGGGGTCTGGGGGACTGGTCCCCCAGGTGAATTGCTCCTGTAGTGTATTCGAGGGCCAGCCCTCGAGCTCCCGTAGCTGGGGGTTCCACCCCCAGACCCCCGTCAGGCCACTAGCTCTGTGATCAACCATTGTGAATTAACGTTAATTCGACAAGATCTCTGTGCAGCAGCGCTACAGGGGCCCCGAGGACTGGTCCCCCAGTGTCACCTCCTAGGACGGTTTACAATCCATTGAGGACACTCTGGACGAAAATTGGTCCCTAATTGCGCCTCCATGTCGTGCGGAAAGGACCCTATGCAAGCGAATGTGAATTAACGTTAATTCGACGAGATCTCTACCTGGCGGAGCTCCTGGGGCTCAATGGGGCTGTCGCCCCATAGGACAATTCATTCCCCGTTGAGGGCCATCTAGGCTGAATATTAGGCGCTAAAGGCGTTTGCACGTCGTGCGGAAAGGACCCTATACAAGCAAATGTGAATTAACGTTAAATCAGCGCTCTCCACGCAGCGGAGCCACTGGGCCTGGAGGACTGGTCGCCCAATGTCGCCTTGTAGAGCGATCCGAAACCCATTGAAGACCGTCCAGGCGAAGTACTGAACGCTGATCACGTCGTGCCAACAGTTGTACCCAATAGCAGGCGTAACAAGAGTAGTGGTTACAAACTCCCAGCGGTGTAACGAGAGATGCCCATTGCTTGTGTGGGGTTCTAGGGGCGGAGCCCCTGCCACAGGGGGTCTGGGGGACTGGTCCCCCAGTGCAATTGGTCGCGTAGTGTATTCGAGGGTCAGCCCTCGAGCTCCCGTGGCTGGGGGTTGCACCCCCAGACCCCTGCTACGGGGTTCTAGGGGCGGAGCCCCTGCCACAGGGGGTCTGGGGGACTGGTCCCCCAGTGCAATTGGTCGCGCAGTGTATTCGAGGGCCCGCCCTCGAGCTCCCGTGGCTGGGGTTGCACCCCCAGACCCCCGCTACCCCGGATTTCGGTCCAAAGTCGCAATGTCGGTGCGCGCGCTCGCGGCGACAGCAGGGTGCGGCGGGTGAAGTCGGTGCCTGCAATGCAAGGCACTGAGTCACCAGCGGTGCGTTTTGGCTTAAAATAGAACGGGCCACAGAGGGCAATGACAGGTTCCGACGGGCCAGAGGCCTGCCAGGGACCAACGGCGACATTGGACACAGAGGAATGCTTCTATGAAGGATATCACGCATGACCCCGGGATCCATGTACCGAAATTCTTGGCCAAAGACCACGTAGGCGTTGGGCTGCATGGGACCGGTCCCGCCGGCGTTTTGTCATTGGCTGTGGCATTGTAGGCATCCATGCACCCACCTCACGACTCGGCAGTACAACCCGGGCTCAACGTCCGGCCTTGACGAATCACCGCATTGTGAGCATTGAGTCTCATGCGAAACCCGCCAATGAAAGCCGTTGATCGGCGCTCTCGGGGTGCCGGGATTTGGATGAGGGGTGCCCACGGCCCTTTGTCCCCCTCCGACCCCCGCCCCTCCCGACACGGGTGGTGCGCAGGATTAAATTAATTAGGTCGCGGTTAATCTGTAACGGGCCGGTGGTTAAGTTAACTCATCTGTCCTACCGGCCAGGAGAGAAGTGGGCCACCCCGACACGACATTGAACAAGAAGGCCCGTTTTCTCCCTCTTCCCTTTCCTATACATTCCACGCACCTTCCCGTGCCGAGACCGAGAGCGAGTCACAAGCGACGACATATCGAGGCGAGCGAGCGCGACACTCACTCGAGGAATTTTTTTTTTGCATTTTTGGGCTTTTTGAAAGATCGGGACCACGAGGGTAAAAATTTGCCAAACCACCCGTCGACTTGTAGAAACCAGCAGAATGCGACATCCGCAGGCCCTCTACTGGGACTCGGAGATCCAGAACAATGGGGCGAGGTACACGAGCTCGATTGCGTACTCGGCGGAGCGGTCGCCGGGGGTTGTGCGCAACGTGAGGCTCATGCTCGACTACTTTGACGAGGTGTGCACGTACGCCACGTTTGGGGCGCTGGCCCAGCACCTGTTTGCGTGCTCGTCGCGTCACGGGGGCGCGGAGGGCCCGTCGCCGCGGGCGTGTTCGCCGCTGGTGGTGTTTGTGGCCAGTAATGCTACGACTAATGATGATGACGCTAACGATAACGAGACTAACGACCTGAAAATTAACAACTTGAGTAATAACTGTATTAATACGGGCGGGGACCCTGCGACGCAGATCCTGAGGTACCTGGGGGCCCAGTTCGCGCACACCCCGGTCGTGGTGGTCCTGTCGGACTGTCAGCCGCGGTGGCCGCTGTACAGCCAGTACGGGGCGGACACGCTGCACCGCACCGTGACCCGGAGCGACTTGCAGCGGGTCATGGCGCGGACGCGGCAGGTGAGGGCGCTGCTGCAATCGCGGTCGATGGAGTTGCGGGCGACGCTGGGCATGTGCGCCGAGTCGACGCGGATCAACCCCATGAGCCGGTTTTTCACCGCCAACAATGCCTTGTGCTTTTCGGCGCGCCGCGTGGGCGACCTGTACACGGCGGACCAGGTCGCCCGCGTCACGGCGCTGGTCGCGGAGTGGGACTTTTATGCGCACTCGCTGGCCTCGGACGAGCTCGTGCTGGCGGCGGTGGTCATGTTCCAGCACGCGTTTGCCATGTTCGCGGCCCCGGCGGAGGAGGGGGACGCGGAGGAGGACGCGGAGGAGTATATACTCTCCGAGGAGGCGCTGGTGACGCTGGTGTTGGTGCTGCGGGACTCGTACCACGCCAGCAATCCGTACCACAACTTTCGGCACGCCATTGACGTGCTGCAGGCGACGTTTTACTTTTTGATGGCGATTGGGGCGCTCCCCAAGATTGGGGAGCGGGCCCGGAGCGGCGACATTTTCTCGCGGCTCGAGACGCTGACGCTGCTCATTGTGGCGATTGGCCACGACGTGGGCCACCCGGGGGTGACCAATGCGTTTTTGGTGTCGTGCCACGCGCCCATTGCGCAGATTTACAATGACCGGAGCGTGCTGGAGTCGTTCCATTCGGCGGCGTTCACGCAGATCTTGCGGCAGCACTGGCCCAAGATTGCCAACCTCAAGCCCACCTGCAACACAATTATAGACTCGGTGCTGGCGACCGACATGGCGGTGCATTTTGACTACATGTGTAAGCTCAAGGCGCGTCCGCGCGCCGAGGTGCTGGCGGACAAGACGCTGCTGAGCTGTATTATTATAAAGTCGGCGGACATTTCCAACGTGGCGCGCCATTTGGACATTTCGACCAAGTGGGGCCAGGTGCTGGCGCAGGAGTTCACCGAGGTGGCCAACCTGGAGGTGGAGTTTGGCCTCAAGGCGGTCAACAAGTGCGCGCCGCAAAAGCAGGACCAGCCGCCGTTGTCCAAAGAACAGGAGGTTAAACTGCTGGCCAAGGGCCAATTGTTCTTTATAGAGACGTATGCCACGCCGCTCTTTGAGGCCTTGTCCGCCGTGTTCCCCCAACTCGAGTTTGCAACGGACATTATTAACGACAATGCCCGTACCTGGCGCGCAAAGCTGGCTGAATAGACTAGTATATAATGTATGGCCTTGTGCTACTAATTGTTATTTGTAGCCGGTCTAAATTGTAGCCGGTGTAAATTGTAGCCGGTGTACAGGGACCACTCCCGGCTCTACTCTTTGAAGCGCTTCCGGCGATCAAATACGATGGGCGGCCTTGACTTGTTCAAACACCTTGAGCATCTTGCGCCGCGCCCCCAACGCGGTCACCCCGCGCTTCTCCAGGTCCTCGTCGGTCAATTGTACCATATCCGTCCACTCCAGGTCCTTGAGGTTCTCCGTGTACTTGTGCAGCCGCAGCGACCGCAGCCACGCACCAATGTCCTCGAGCATGTCCGGCTCGGTAAAATTAACGTCCTTCTTGGGTAGCAGCCCCTTGGACGGGGTCAGCGGCCGCTCCGGCGGCGCGCCCGCCGCACTAGCCGCACTAGCCACCCCGCCACCCCCTGCGGCGCCCGCCGCAGCCGCCGCAGCCGCCGCGTCCTGCAGCTGCATATTGGCAAACTCCCGCTCCAGCATCTTGTGGTCCTCGTCCGAAATATAACTGCCCCGGCGTCGGTACTTTTTAACGTCGTCCAGCATGATGCGGCCGTTGACCGTGCCCAGCGCCGCTAGTTTCATCGCAGTGGCATTGGCAATCTCGGCGTTGACCTTGTTGTTGGAGGACTGCGCCGCCGCACCGCTAAATGTGGCGCTGGTCGGCGTGTTCATCATGCTCGCCCACGACGGGTTCGACTCGGAGGACGACAGGTGTACCGACCGGTACCGCTGGTGGCCCGACCCCGCGGGCGGAGCGCCTGGATGCAATTGGTTTTCGGGCGGCGCCGCGCTCCGCGGCCGGTTAATCGTCTCCGCGCCAGACCACGGCGACTTGGGCGGCTTGGGCGGCTGCGGCGCCGCCCCGCTCGATGCATTGCCTGACCCCCCAAGGAACGCATTGTACCCGCTGTACTCCTTGGACGGCGGAGACACAAACGGCGACTTGGACGGCTGCGGCGGCTGCGGCGGCTGTGACTGCTGCTGATTATACTGCTTGAGCAGCGTCGACGGCAGCTCCGCCGTCGGAATCGTGGGCTCCGCCTGCCGCGGCGACCCCGGAACATGGGCAAACTCGCTCGTCGTAGGCGACAAGGCCGACGAAAGCGGGTCCTTATTCGCAAACTGCTGCAGTACCGTCATGAAAAACCGAATCTGGATCGGGGTCGTCTGCTGAAGCAGCGAATACAACGCCGCCGTCTGCTCTCCCACCGACAGCATCTGGAACCACTGCTCAATCGCGCTCAGCTCGTCCTTAAAGTTCTTATCCAGCGACACGGCAGCCATCTGCTCCAACGTCTGCTGGTACAGCTGCAAATCAGCCAGCCACTGCTCCGCCGCCTGGTCAATCTGGTCATTGCCCCCCGCGGTGGCCGCAAACGGCGGCACAAACCCACTGCTCGTGTTGCCGGACCCAAACAGCGACTGCGTCGACGGGTTATGCTGGTGGAACGAGTGGTGGTGCTGGTGCTGCACCGAGTTGGACGACTGGTGCAGCTGGTGCGGGTGGCTAATGCTCTGCCGGTACTGCGTCGTACTCGTCTGCGGCGGCAAAAACCCCGTAGTGCCCCCGAGCCCGCCCATGGAGGACCCGAGGCCGTAGTCAATGCTGTTCTTGTGCGGCGTCGCCAAAAAGATCTCGCTCGTGGGCCGCGTCCGGCTCACCAGCGGCGAATCAAACGTCATCCCCGACAGATCAATTGAGCCCTGCCGCTCCATGTGCGCCTGCGGCTCCGTCTCGCTCAGCGGTGGTCGTCTCCGCCCCGTCATGGTGATATCTGTCCCCTCTCGTTGATCACTGGCCAAAACGCCTCGTCGCGCCTCTCAATATCCTCGCAGCGCCTCTCCTGGTTCGCCGCGGTTCAAACTATCCTATTTCCGCCCTGATCTGCTCTCAGCGCGTCTCGCTCCTCTCTACGTGGCTTGTCACGGCGGTCCTGGAAGGAGGAAAAAATTAAGGGGGGACGGCGACACCGCATCACCAAAACCCTGCCCCGTCAACCCGCGACCGCGACATTTGCTCACCTCCTCTCCACCCGCCGACCCACTCCCGCGACACCACCCCGCGAACCGCTCTCTCCAGCACGCTTCCCAGCCGCCTCCTGCCCCGTGCGGCCCTGCTCGTATTCTCGCCCTGTAACCACCCCTCGTTACACCGTTGGGAGTTTGTAACGGGAGCTCGGGGGGGTTTGGGGGTGCAACCCCCAACTACGGGAGCTCGAGGGCTGGCCCTCGAATACATTTAGCGGGAGCTCGAGGGCCCTCGAATACATTTCGTAGTGCAATTGACCTGGGGGACCAGTCCCCCAGACCCCCTGTAGCAGGGGCTCCGCCCCTAGAACCCCGGGCGGGGGTTTGGGGGTGGAACCCCCAACTACGGGAGCTCGAGGGCTGGCCCTCGAATACATTTAGTAGAGCAATTGACCTGGGGGACCAGTCCCCCAGACCCCCTGGGGCTCCGCTGCGCGGAGAACTTGTCGAAATTTGCTTGCATAGGTTTCCGTACGACGTGGAGACGCTTTTTACGCCTGATATCCAGCCTGGACAGTCTGCAACGATAAAGTGGGAAATACGAAAGACCAGACGATAAACGTCGTCATCTGGTAAGATGATTCGGCCATGTTTTGAGGAGATTATTGTAGTCCCATGTGAGCTGCTGGTCTCTGATAAGGTGTCCAATAATTGGTTTGCCATGTAGGTACGCGACAATGTTGCTGGACATGTCATCCTTTAGCATAGCATTCACATGATTGGGAAGAGGTGGAATTGTACGGTTTCCGCGATGCCAATGGTCAATAGTGTTGGACTCATTACGACCTCAGTGTAACCGTAGTTTGGTCCGAATCCTGCCCTTGCGTTCAAAGCAGGATCCCGACTAAGAGCGTCCGATATTGTTCTGTTCGCCCCTGACATGGCGACGTCGCAGTCAAAACGTCCGGAAGGGATTCTACGCCTCATGTGAGGCCTTGGGTAGCTCGTCTGGTTTGGAGTTGAGAATGGCAGTGCTATTGTCCGTTGATACTGTAAAGTGATTGAATTCGGCATGAATTGCCAATGGGCAATATTCGACTACCGCAAGCACCTTTTGAGCGCGATAGAGGCGAAAAATACGCAATCGGATGGTAAAAATGACCGTGCTTTGCATTGGCACAGCCCAATTTCAACTCTGGAGGCATCCGTCATGAGGAGACATGACGCTTTATCACCCCAATGTTTAAGGATACGATCCGATACGAGCACTCGCTTATCAAGTCGAAACCTTTTCGATATTCACCAGTAAACTTGAATTCCGTGTTGCATTTTAGTTCCAGTAGCGGCCCCATTTGAGTAAGAGACGGTTATAGCTTGCCAGGCCATGAAACTGTTGTAACGTCGTCTGGTCCATAGTTCAGCATAGTCAATGACTGCTTGCACAACCCTCTAAAGAGACATAAATCCTAAGAATGTTACTGATGGTCGCAGGAATTTGCATCTAGCTGGGTTGCAATAACTCTGTGAGTAGATGCTTCTCTAATTGTCCTCTTCTTGCATTGATCAAAGGCCCCGAGGACTCGAATGTCATCAACGCAATGAACCAACTCATCTTCGAATCCAGCTAGAATGCCTGCAATGTAGCAGTTCCAAAGTGCTGGAGCCGTTTTGACACCAAAGGTAATTGTTTGGTTTTCCACCTTAAAGGCCACCAATAGTTGACTCGCCTCTACAATACAAATGGTGACAGGCCTGTTTCGAGTACACTACACGAGCAATTACCTGGGGGACCAGTCCCCCAGACCCCCAGTAGCAGGGGCTCCGCCCCTAGAACCCCGAAGACTATCAATGACCAGGCCGTCAGTGGCTCGCTGATTTAACGTTAATTCACATTCGTTTGTATAGGGTCGTTTCCGGAGGACGGGGAAACGCCATCCGCGTTCAATATTCAGCCTGGATAGTCTCCAACGGGTTCCAGAACGCCCCGCGAGGCGACGCCACCCCCCGTACCTCTACCGTGCGGCGAGCTGTCGAATTTACGTTAGTCAGCATTCGCCTGTATCGGCCCGGGGGTCTGGGGGCAGCGCCCCCGCTCCGGGAGCTCGAGGGCTGGCCCTCGAAACCACCGCACGAGCAATTGACCATGGACTCCAACCTCTCGGAGCCCATGGCCGCTGAAATGTCATGTTGAGGTCCCCCGGCGACCCGGGAGCCCGCGGGCCAAGGGCGCCCCGAATAGGAAATATCAGCGATGCGCGCCATCTCACCCCACGGGTGAATCAACGTCGCCAAAGTGACTTATCGAGGCCGGGAGATGGCGATGCAGGCGGCATGACGGCGAGGCGAACCGGAGCGCATGGACGCCGTCGACCCCTCGGATATACCATTGAGCCCTCAGTAGATATATGTAATCCGGGCCCACGCCCGGGGGCGAGATAATGGCGTGGGCCGCTTGTTGTTGTTGTTGGGTGGTCTTTCCTCCCAGCACCGCGGCCCTCGCCTCCTTTTTTTTCTTCCGTGGCAGTGGCTTCTTCCTCTTCCTTCTCTCTTTCGCACTTGTCCATCGTAGCGTCTCAGTATCCGAACGCACTCCTCCTTCCCTTTGCGTTGACAGTGGCGGCCGTACGAGAGAACCATCGACAGGCCCATTCCCGACTAGTTTTGCACGTTACCGGCACGGAATATTTTTGAAGTAAAGATGGCAGACCAGCAGGAACCCGACCTCGATTCGATTGTGGATAGACTGCTCGAGGTGCGAGGCTCGCGGCCGGGCAAGCTGGTGCAGCTGCACGAGCACGAGATTCGCTATCTGTGCACCAAGGCGCGGGAGATTTTCATCCAGCAGCCCATTCTGCTCGAGCTGGAGGCTCCAATCAAGGTATGTGACGCGTTTTCTGGGGGGTACGCTAACCGGATAGATTTGTGGCGACATTCATGGGCAGTACTATGACCTGCTGCGGCTGTTTGAGTATGGCGGGTTCCCGCCCGAGGCCAACTACCTGTTTTTGGGGGACTACGTGGATAGAGGCAAGCAGAGTCTGGAAACGATATGCCTGCTGCTGGCGTACAAGATCAAATACCCGGAGAACTTTTTCATATTGCGCGGGAACCACGAGTGCGCGTCGATCAACCGGATTTATGGCTTTTATGACGAGTGTAAGCGGCGGTACAACATCAAGCTGTGGAAGACGTTTACAGACTGCTTCAACTGCCTGCCCATAGCCGCCATTGTAGACGAGAAGATCTTCACCATGCATGGAGGCCTCTCGCCCGACCTGAACTCGATGGACCAGATCCGCCGGGTCATGCGGCCCACTGATATACCGGACATTGGCCTGCTGTGCGACCTGCTGTGGTCCGACCCGGATAAGGACATTACGGGGTGGAGCGAGAACGACCGCGGCGTGTCCTTTACGTTTGGGCCCGACGTGGTGTCGCGCTTTTTGCAGAAACACGAAATGGACCTCATCTGCAGAGCCCACCAGGTGGTCGAGGACGGCTACGAGTTCTTCTCCAAGCGCCAGCTCGTCACCTTGTTCAGCGCCCCAAACTACTGCGGCGAGTTTGACAACGCCGGCGCCATGATGTCCGTCGACGAGTCCCTGCTCTGCTCCTTCCAGATCCTCAAACCCGCCGAGAAGAAGCAAAAATACGCCTACGGCGGCACTAACCGCCAGGCAACGCCCCGCAAGGGCAAAAAGTCGGGCAAGTAATTTCTAAAATATCCCGGCCCGCAGAGCCCCCGGGCTCCCTCCCTAAGTCTTTTTATTATGTTATTTTTTATTTATGACCAAATCTCTAAAGCCTCTTATTGTTTGCGCGTGTGGATCACGTCGGGGCGCTGGGTGCATTGGCCGGTAGTCAATGGTGATAATACACTCTTCTTGGATCCCTCGGAACCCCACCGTATTTGCTCCGCCAGGGTAATTGGCCGCGTAGTGTCTTCGAGGGCCAGCCCTCGAGCTCCCGGAGCTGGGGGGGAACCCCCCAGGCCCCCCATTGACCGGGGGTTCTAGGGGCGGAGCCCCTGCTACTGGGGGTCTGGGGGACTGGTCCCCCAGGTCAATTGGCCGCGTAGTGTCTTCGAGGGCCAGCCCTCGAGCTCCCGTAGCTGGGGGGAAACCCCCCAGCCCCCCCCCATTGACCGGGGGTTCTAGGGGCGGAGCCCCTGCTACTGGGGGTCTGGGGGACTGGTCCCCCAGGGTAATTGGCCGCGTAGTGTATTCGAGGGCCAGCCCTCGAGCTCCCGGAGCTGGGGGAAACCCCCCAGGCCCCCCGTTGCGCCAATGGTATATATTCGGGGCAATAAATAGGGTTTACTCAATTGTCCTAGGGCCGTGCTGCGAGCAATTGGCCCCGGGCCTGGGCGCTGGTGGCGTGTGCCGGGGAGGCCCGTGGCGGGGACGGTGAGCCCTTGTGGATTCGCGGTAGACACGCGGCCCTTAGGAGTTTGTAATCTCCTCAATCTTGATTTTGAGCGGCGAGATGGCCATGTAGGCGGTGGGGATTTCAAACAGGTACCTGCATGCCTCCTCGCTCACCTTTTTGAACGTCGAGTCGACGACGGCCTTGTCCTCGCCGAGATCCAGCTTGCTCACGGCGGTGATAACGTCGCCGAGCCACCGGATGCGCGCGTCGACCGCCTGCTTGGAGGCGGACAGGTCTCTAAACAGCATGGAGACGCACGCAATGGCGGAGAGCGCCACGTAGATCTGGCCCGTCGCGACCACGTCCTCGGCGGAGTAGACGCTGAGCTGCTGGAACAGCTTGGCGCCCTGGGCGCTGAACGAGTCGGTGCCCGCGGCGGCCACCAGCTCCTTGACCAGCTCCTCCACGGACCGTTTCTCGGGCACCGGGGTCGCGAGGGCCGCGGAGGGAGGGGTCGGGGAGGCCTTGTGCACCGAGGCGACCGAGACGGCGGGGGAGGACCCGACGCTCGTGTTGTGCTGCCACAGGCCTCTGATCGGGGACTCCTCCTTGTGGGGGGCAATGGCCGGGGAGAGGGTGCTCGACGCCAATGGCAGCATGTCGCCGTCAAACGAGGACGGCGAGGCGCCGGGCGCCACGCTCGGGGTGCCCGACGCCGCGGCAGTGGCCTCAGGGGTCCTCGTGTTGTACACCATGCCGTGCGGCTCAGCAGGACCGCCCGCCGCGCCAATGGGGCCCCAGATGGAGCTGCCCATCGACCACTTGCCGTCCTTGGCCGCCTTGGGGGACTCCTTGGGCGCGGCTTCGCTGCCGGTGGCGCTGAGCGACTCAATTCGCCCGGCCAGCTCGTCATACTTGCTGCGCAGGTCGTCGAATCGCTTGCGCGTGACAAACTGGCCCGACTCGAGTAGCCGTTTGGTCACAATGTCCACGATTCGGTCATAGTCCACCCCGTCCGCGTCGGCGCGCGGCTTCTTACGCCCGTTCTTCTTGCCCGGGACGGGGGAATTGGCGCCGCTGTTGGCCCGGCTGGTCGCCTTGAGCACGGTGGACCCGTCCGGGGCCAAGTCCTCCTGCGTCACCTGCAGAATGGAGAGCCCCTTGGCGTGGAAGATGTAGGCGTCAAACGCATCATTGTCAACCCCGTCCAAGTTACGCGTCACCGCGACATCCAACAACTCAACGCCGCTGGGCATTTGGAGCGCCACAATGCTCAACAATGTGCTGTCCACCGGGTCGATTTTCACCACAATGAGCTGACTATTGGCGGTGTCTACGACAATGGCATACTGGCGCTCAAAGTGCAGCAGGCGGTACGCCCGCGGCTTGAGCGTCGACCGAAAGTCAACCACACACTTGAACTGGCTCAGCTTGGCCGGATTGAGCACCCCGAGCTTGCGGTCGTACATGAGCAGACCGCCCACCGACACCGCCTGCGGCTGCGACACGGGCGGCGCGTCGAGCCGGTACATGGTGAACTTGGCCTGCTCCATCTGCAAATTCCACACGTTCATCGACCCGTCCTCCATGAGCGCAATCGCCACCACCAGGCTCGCCTGCGGCGTCCACGTCACGGTCACGTCGGCGACCCGCGCCAGGCACGCCTGGTGCGCCACAAGCGCCGCACGCGCCGCATCGTACGCCTCGAGGCTCGGTGTGGCGTCGTCCCCGACAAAGGCCGCGACCACCGTCGTCGAGCCCTGCGCGTAGCGGATCTGGCTCACGGTGCGCCCCGCCGCGACCGCAATCGCCGTCTGCGCCTCGATCCGCGAGTCGCTCAGCCCGCCCCCGTTGGCGAGCCGCCACGACTGCACCCGCTGCTGCTCCCCCTCCAGCTCGACCAGCACCGACACCCACGTCGCCGCACCCACGTCCGAGATGGCCAGGTCGCGGATCTTGAGCCCGCCCGACACCAGCGTCAGGTGCGAGGCGTCCTCCTGCGAAATCACCCGCACCACGCCCGACTTGGCCGTCGGGTAGCATATAAAGTGGTCGTTCGCGGCCACCAGCGCAGTGTCATATCGCGATATCTTGGAGACCGGCACCAGCCGCGACGCGGGGAGCGCCCGCGTGGGCACCAGCGTCCCGCTGCCGCTGTACACCGGCACAACTGACCCGCTCGAAAAGTCTAAGCTGGCCATTGCAATGCGTTCTCTGCGTTTATAGGTTGGCCCTCGCTTTGATGGTGAAAAATGATGTGGTGCTCCGCGCGGACCTCCCCGACCTATAGACCTCCGGAGCTCGAATACTTTGAGCAATTGACCTGGGGGACCAGTCCCCCAGACCCCCTGTAGCAGGGGCTCCGCCCCTAGAACCCCCGGTCAATGGGGGGCCTGGGGGGTTTCCCCCCAGCTACGGGAGCTCGAGGGCTGGCCCTCGAAGACATCTTACAGTATATACTAAAACACATATTCAAGCAATTGCCTGGGGGACCAGTCCCCCAGACCCCCTGGGGCTCCGCTGCGCGGAGAGTTTATGTGATACTATAGGTATAGGTAATCCACTGCTCAATTGAGAAACCACCCACTTTGCAATTGCTCAATGGAGCCGCTGAAAGGCATGTCCAAGACTTGTAGAGTACGAACGGCTGAAATAAGCATCGGGTTAGCAGTACTAACGGGGTCTAGGGGCCCTGCTACAGAGGGTCTGAGGGACTGGCCCCCAGTGTCAATTGCCCTGTAATATCTTCGAGGGCCAGCCCTCTACCCCAGACCCCGTCAAGCCTCTGGAAGGGGCCGGCCTGTGGTCAACGTTTGTGAATTAACATTAATTCGACAAACTCTCCGCGCAGCAGAGCTACTGAGGGTCTAGAAGACTGGTTTCGCAATATCACCACTTACGGCGATTTAGAATCCATTGAAGATTGTCCAGGCTGAATATTAAGCGCAAAAGGCGTTTCTACGTCGTATGGAAACGGCCCTATACAAGCAAATGTGAATTAACGTTAAATGAGCGGGCTCTCCGCGTAGCGGAGCTACAGGGGGTCTGGGGGACTGGTCCCCCAGTGTCGTCTCTTGGGGCGATTTGAAACCCATTGAAGATCATCCGGGCTAATTGCTGAATGCCAATCATGTTTCTACGTCGTATGGAAAGGACCCTATGCAAGCGAATGTGAATTAATGTTAAATGAGCGGGCTCTCCGCGTAGCGGAGCTACAGGGGGTCTGGGGGACTGGTCCCCCAGTGTCGCCTTCTAGAGCGATTCGAAACCCATTGGAGGTCATCCAGGTTAGTTATTGAATGCCAATCATGTTTCTACGTCGTATGGAAAGGACCCTATGCAAGCGAATGTGAATTAATGTTAAATGAGCGGGCTCTCCGCGTAGCGGAGCTACAGGGGGTCTGGGGGACTGGTCCCCCAGTGTCGCCTTCTAGAGCGATTCGAAACCCATTGGAGATCATCCAGGTTAGTTATTGAATGCCAATCATGTTTCTACGTCGTATGGAAAGGACCCTATGCAAGCGAATGTGAATTAATGTTAAATGAGCGGGCTCTCCGCGTAGCGGAGCCACAGGGGGTCTGGGGGACTGGTCCCCCAGTGCCGCCTCTTGGGGCGATTTGAAACCTATTGAAGACCATCTGGACAAAATATTGAACGCTAATAACGTTTCAGCTTGGTATGGAAACGACCCTATGCGATCGAATGTAAATTAACGTCAATTATCCACGCGGCGGAGGTAATGGCGGAGCTACGGGGATCAATTCCTCTACCAATGCACTCGGGGGCCAGTCTTCGAGGTTGCGTAGTTCGCGGATCCCTCCAGGCCCCTGTCGCCAACACTTGTGCCCAATAGCACCCGTAACAAGAGCAGTGGCTACAAACTCCCAGCGGTGTAACGAGCGGTGCCAATTGCTCGTATATTGTATGATCTGGGGTTCTAGGGGCGGAGCCCCTGCTACAGGGGGTCTGGGGGACTGGTCCCCCAGGTCAATTGGTTTCGGGGCGTCTTCGAGGCCCAGCTCGAGCACCCGGGCCGGGGCCCCAGGCCGGCCGTTGGGAAGAATCACCAAACCGACGACAGGCGAACCACGACCACCAGATACAATGTCCTTTGTGAAGAGCCTACCGCAGGAGCTACAGGCGGAGATCGGCGCGTTGATATCGCGGGACAGTGCGGCGGAGGGGGTGCTGGAAAAGCTGTACCGGCACGTGACGGCGGCGCCGGTAGAGGAAGGGGCGCGGAAAAAGCGCAAGGTGGAGGCGCAAGGCGTGGTGCTCAACGGGGTGTCTACGGTGGCGCCGGAGCGCAAGAAGTTTTCGTGGGTGCTGAGCGAGGGCTCGATTGCGCTGGTGAGAGATCCGGCGGCGGGGGAGGCGGACCACTCATTTTCCGCGGGCGACATTACGACATGCCTGTGCTTGCCCGTGCCGGACCGGGCGCGGCCGCAGTTCAACCTGATTGTGTATACGAAGCACTCCGGGGCGGATCCGGCGCTGCAGGGGACGCTGGGGGACGGTCCCGCCGCATCGTTTGCGGCTGATGCGGCGTGTATCCCGGCGGCGCAGCAGCAAATGCCGTTGCATGAGTTTGTGGTCGAGTATATGCGGACGCGGATGGGCATTGCGGTGGAGACGAGCCGGGGCGCGCCGTTTGCGGCGTACCGGGGCTCCAAGGAAGGGTACCTGTTTCTGTTGACGGAGCACGTATTCTTTGGGTTCAAGAAGCCCGTGCTGCTGGTGGCGTTGGACGACATTGAGAGCATTTCGTACTCGTCCATCACGCGGCTGACGTTCAACACGACGGTCAAGCTGACCGCGGCGCAGGGGGGCGGGGAGTACGAGTTTTCCATGATCGACCATGCCGAGTACGATGCGCTTGACGGCTATGTCGTGGCGAACCAGCTGAGCAACGCGAGCATGTCCGAGGCGCGGCGGGCCAAGCAGGTGACCAAGGAGTACTCCAACGAGCTGGAGCAGGCGGTCAACGGGGCCGGGGGTGAGCCGCACGACGCCGCACCCCCCGCGGGAGAACACGCCGCACTCGGTGCGGCTGACGCGGACGCGGCGCGGCACGGCACTGCGGCGCTCGGGGCGGTCGAAGAGGAGGACTCCGAGCTGGACGAGGACTACGCCGAGGCCAGCGGGGACGATTCGAGTAGTAACGCTAGTAGCTCCGACGAGGAGGATGATGACGAATAAAGCGCGCCCCTGGCCGGCATGTACTGCATGTCGACGTGCACCTCCCAATTCTGTGATTTTCTCGAAGCCTTGTCAATGCACCGAACAACGCACTACGCTCGTACCCATTGCGATCGGATCGCGATTGGATCTCAATGGCTGGCGGTCGCGGGCGGGTCGTGGGTGGTCCGGCGGCCACGCCCGCGACCGCCCTGGACCCTGGCCAGTAGACCCTGTCCAGGAACCGCCCTTGCCACGGCCCCCTGTCAAGGCCGGTGCGTTCGGGGCGCAGGTACAGAAAAATAATTTATCCCAAAGCGGCACAATATACCAGGACGAAACGAGGCAAAAAAAAAACCCGCTTGCCAACAGGCAGGCCGGTAAGGCAAGGGAAATTAGGTCCATTTATAAATAAATAATAATAAAACTACTCGTCAAGGTCGTTAAAAGCAAGGAGGATCTCGGAGGCCTTTCGTTCCAGCAACGGCACCGAGTCCATGTCGACCATGACCTGGTCGTCGGCGGTGCGCCGTAAAAACTCCAGCATGGGGTACTTGTGGGACTGCTGGCGCAGCTCCAAATAGGCGCGGCCAATGTTGCTCTGGGTGAATATGGTCGCGCTGTCGTTTTGTTTTGAGATTGCAATCAGGTCCATGGCGGTCTCAATTGTGTCATACTGCTGTAGGTACGGGAGCGCCTCTGCCAGCGGGCGGTCTCGGTCCATAATCTTGTGCTCAATCTCCTGGACGAGCGTGGCAAAGGAGCGCACGCGCTCCAGGTGCTGCTGGAGCCGCAGCGACTGAGGCGCCAGCGGCACTGCCACTTCGGCGGGGAAGTCAAAGTCGTCGTCCCAGCTCTCAATCTCGGGTGTCTCTTGCTTGTGAATCATCGGGCGCCCCGCGGCCATCATTATTACCTCTACCTGCCGAATCTCTGGGTCTAGGTACGGTCCAGGCATGGCATGTCGTCTCGCAATCACTGTGCCGGTGGGTGTAGGAGAGAGAGAAGGACCGCTCAGTACCAAACGAGTGAAGGTGACGGAGCCGGAAGGTGAGCGGGTGGTTGGGTTGGGCAAGGCGTGTTTTGGGACAAATCCGCAGGGCGGGGACAACGGGCAAACAATGCAAAACGCAGCCCCAAACTAGTCTACCTGGGGCCGAGGGGGGTGAGGGCGAGTCTATATACAACGGGCCAGGAGGTGCAAAATGGGGCAGCCCGGTGCAGCCTTTTTTCCTGCCTGGGACGCCTTCTCTGTTGGTTGGGGCCAGGGGATATGGGGAGGGGTGGGTGGTGACGCAGATCGATCGAGATCCATCGGATATGATGCATCGTGGCCAGAGATAGCATAATGTATTGTCATATATCGTCAAAAGAGGAAAAATAAATAAGGCACCGCCGCAGATCGTTAGTATTCGTGGGTCATGGTCGAACGGTCGCCATCTCCGCGTAGCGGAGCCCCAGGGGGTCTGGGGGACTGGTCCCCCAGGATACTCGGTGTAGTGTCTTCGAGGGCCCGCCCTCGAGCTCCCGTAGCTGGGGGCCAAGCCCCCAGACCCCCTCGTACGAGCTCTCCGCGTAGCGGAGCCCCAGGGGGTCTGGGGGACTGGTCCCCCAGTACACTAGGTGCCCAATGTGTTCGAGGGCCAGCCCTCGAGCTCCCGTAGCTGGGGGTTGCACCCCCAGACCCCCGCTAGGTCAATGGCTGGAACCGGGAGGGCACGCGGGTGAGCTGGGAGAGCGAGGGCAGCTGGTGCTGGTTAAACACGGCCACCTGGAGACAGATCGGGGAGCCCTGGAGGAACAAATCCGCAATCTCCGCATCGGTCTCCAACGCCTGTCCGGTGGAAGCGTTGCGGATCTGCACGGTCTTCTCGGACCCCAGCTGGAACGCGCTCTTGGAATTGTCGATGAGCTCGGCCAGGGTCGGCGGCGTGTTGTTGTTACGCGGCGAGTAGGTGAACTTGAGCCTCTGGGCCATGAACTGGAGCGTTACCGGCACCACCCCGCCGCCCAGCCCGGAGGTTGGCATCAGGTCGCGCATCGCCGGGAACTTGGAAGGCATCGCGGCCACCAGCGCCATGGGGTTGGTCACATCATGCGTGCCATTCACGTTCAACAGCTCGTAATAAAAATTGCTCAGCGACGTGATCGTCGCGTCAAACCCATACAGCCGGCTGCAGTTGGCCAGAATCAGCTTGAGATAGTCCAGCGTTGATACCGATGCCATCTGCAGCATCGCGTCCATTAACGCAGGAGAGAGCAACGCCTCACGCACCAGCTCCATCCGGTCGTGGTGGACCACAAACCGCCGCTCCACCGCATACGCCGCAGAGATGTGTATTATCGACTCCCCCAGGTACCCCATATTGCGGCTGCTCGCCTGCACCACCTCGCTCTCCGGGGGCCGCTCCCGGCCCCCCTTGGTCTTGGGGCCTATCAGCGACAGCAGCCGCTCCGCCGCAAGCAGCAATTGGTTTTCCTGGAACCCGTTGAGCGTCAGGCTCGCCATCGGCGGTAACAGCCGCTCGCTCTGGCCCGCCGCTTTACTAGGCGGCGGGGACGGGGTCACCAAGGCCGGAATCGATATCCGCTCCTCGTGCTCGGAATGGTCCCCTCGCAACCGCTTGGCCGCCGCCTCCGGGACCGAAACCTCTTCTTTTACGTGCTTCTTGCTCTTGGGCTGCCGCTTGCGATTGCGCCGCACCGACTGGATCCCCGCCCGCACCAGCTTGTCAAAGTCCCCCAGCGTCTCCTCCGGGAACCCATACTCCTCCCGCAGCGTGTTCGCGACCTGGCTGATCTGCTCGTCCTGTTCCGAGGCCTTCCGGGTGCTCAGCGCCAGGCCGTCAATCAGCTCGAGCCGCCGCGCCGAAAACCGCTTCCACTTGGACTCGTCCGTGAACGCCAGCTTGCACCGGATCGTCTGCGTGACCCCCGTGTGGTGCTTGGCCGCCTTGCTCGCCGGCGACGAGGCCGTCGACGAGGCCTCCGGGCTTAAATGCGTATCGCTCGCCATCTATTGGTCTATATTCGTCCTATGGTCGTGTGGGATGCCCCCGATGCAAATTTACGGGGTATGAAAAATACGACGGCTGCGACAGTATATTTAAGTGGAAGAGTCTTCCAGTCGGGGGGGCTCCCATGCACCCACCATCTAATACATGGGCGGTTCCGCACGACAAATCCCCCGCGAGTCACCCTGGGTGGTGATTCATCGGAAGTCGGATCGCCTCCACCGCCTGGCCTCCCGCCATCGCTGGGTTCCCTCCTGGGGTGATCCACGGAATTGCAAAATGCCGACCTCCTCCGGGGATTTAGCCGTCACTCGCATGGTTAATACCGCTGGCTATTCCCTGCTCTCTAGTGCCCCGAAATGTCTGCCCGCTATCGACGGCTGGAGCTGCACCAGGCCCATATTTTCCTCACCTTGCAGCTGCAGCTAATACGGGGGAGTCACTCGGGTGCAATCTCCTGGGGTCTGGCCCCCAGCGACGACGGGAGCTCGAAGACATACTAGCAGTACACTCCAAGACACATTCAAGTAATTACCTGGGGGACCAGTCCCCCAGACCCCCTGGGGCTCCGCTGCGCGGAGAGCTCGTTGTACGTGGGGGTCTGGGGGCTTGGCCCCCAGCTACGGGAGCTCGAGGGCTGGCCCTCGAAGACATATTAGCAGTATACTCCAAGGCACGTTCACGTAATTACCTGGGGGACCAGTCCCCCAGACCCCCTGGGGCTCCGCTACGCGGAGAGCTCGTTGTACGAGGGGGTCTGGGGGCTTGGCCCCCAGCTACGGGAGCTCGAGGGCTGGCCCTCGAAGACACTACACCACCAAGTATCCTGGGGGACCAGTCCCCCAGACCCCCTGGGGCTCCGCTGCGCGGAGAACTCTTTGTACGAGGGGGTCTGGGGGCTTTGCCCCCAGCTACGGGAGCTCGAGGGCTGGCCCTCGAAGACATACTAGCAGTATATACACAGTCAATTTCCTGGGGACCAGACCCCCTGGGGCTCCGCGGAGAGATCAATGCAATCAAAACGGATAAAGAATACCGGTGGTACCGGTCCCGGTGATAGAGTTGCTGCGGAGGCAGAGTTTAACCAGGGGAGGCTATTTGCACAAGAGGACGGCACTGACGACAAGCGCAGAGAACGCGGTTCGGTCGGGATTGGCAATCAAACCTAGAGCTTGCCCCTCAATTGGTCATGTATAAAACGACCCTTGGTCGATAGGCCGCTGCGAGTCAACCCATCATGATCTGGTCACCGCTCCTGCTCGCTGCCCTGTTGCAGTACGGCGCGGCAGTACCCCTGCCGCAGTCTGGCCCCAGCGTTCACGGCCCGTATCGCATGGTCGCCGAGACGGTGCCTGAAAACTCTCCATTGAATAAGCAGCGCGTGGTGCTCTTTGACCATGATATCATTGGCCTGAGTCCGGTGCGCTCCTCGTTTACCTTCAACTTGACCCCGGATTACCACGGCCTTGTGTCGCTCCAAGGTGACAAGTACCTCAATTTGGCCCCCGACGATGAAGTTCGCCTGACCAGCTCTGCGGGCACGCAGTTTGTCGTGCGCTATGGTGCACTGGCCGTGGACGGCCGGGCTGGTGCAATTGCCTGCCCGGTTACCCATATCTCCAACTTGGCGCCCGGAGACCGCGAGGAGGAGGGCCAGGGCCACCTGCTCTACTGGCCAAAGAACTTGGACTCGTTCCGATGCCCCCGCGGCGAAGGTACCAAGGTTACACTGCGGTTGGTACAGGTTCCCCCGGTTCCTGCGCACCCACCAGGCATCATTCCTCCTACCCCAGAGGAACCGGGCGGAATTGCCCCGGCTCCTCCATCCACTCATCCTCCTCCCTTGCCTGGTCCAGACGGACTCCCTCCAATTGGACCCCACCCTGGCGGAATGCCTCCAAGGCTAGTCAAGAGAGAGGACCCCACGACTGAGTCTGACCGGTGGGACGATGAGCAGTGGGATCCATCCCCATCAGACCGCCCTTGGAATCCTGAGGACCCTAACCGGCCATGGAACCCTGAGGATGGGCCATGGGATAAGCCATGGAGTCATGATGACCCTCCGCCATGGGAATGGCCCGACGGACGCCCTCCGAAGGACAGCCCTTGGCACCCGGACAGACCATGGGACAGACCTGAAGATGGGCCATGGGACAGACCTGAAGATAGGCCATGGGAAGATAGGCCATGGGACAGACCGGAAGACAGACCATGGGACAGACCTGAAGACAGACCATGGGACAGACCTGAAGACAGACCATGGGACAGACCATCTGAAGAGCCTTGGGAACCCTGGTCCTTTGACCCCGATCAATGGGATGGACCACCACCATGGAGGGATGGAGGCGACAATCGCGTAAAAGTCACTCCATATGCTCCGGAGCAAAAGTCTGCCACTGTAGAAGTGTCTCCGCGACCTACCCAGCCCGCGAAGCGCCAGATTTCGATCACCTTTGACCCAGTGACAGTGTCCTTGACCCAGCCCTGGCTACGGCCTACTCATTCTGGAAGCGGTGGTTTGCAACCCCTTCCTCCAGTTACAATTTTCACCATTACTCCTGGTATTAACCCTCCTAGCGGTGTTCCTTTACCGCCTTCGCACACTGGCCACCATGGAGATCCTACTCCAAAGCCCCTGCTTGAACCACCTGCCATTGCTCCAAGGCCGTCACCGCACCCAACTGTGGTTGCTCGAGACGCTTCTCCAGAAGTGATGACCATCAATGGTGAGGTGTATCGAAAGGCCCACGACGCACACGACTCTAAACAAGTGCCAAGGCTTGTTTTGAAGAAAAAGTCAGCCACGCCTCACAAGCGGACCCTGCGCTCTGGTAAAATGGTGGTAGTCGAGTCCAATCGACCCAGCCAGGCTATAAAGTCTTCTGATACTGCCACAATTGAAACTTCAAAACAAGGTAACAACCGTGTCTTGACGTATACCAGCTTTGCCGTGCCCGATACTAATGCCACTATCAAGTCGTGTCAATTGGGTTTTGTGGACGACCATGGACGGTATCCAGCACACAAGGCTGGGGCAGCAAAGTTCAATGCTTATGAGGTGGGAAACGTCAAGCCCATTGACGAGAACTTGACCTTCTCTAGTGCTCCTGCCAGCACTAAGCTCTTGGCGACTTATGAAAATGGAGAATTCAGCGCCAAGGCAGGAGCGAGTTGCAGCCCAGGAAAGGTTGTTAATGTCCTGCTTGCCCCTGTTGGTGATGAAGATTCGACAGTAGGCTGGTATCGATCAGGAGACAATCAAGCTAATGGCATTGTCCTCAACATTGAATACCAGTGATTATTTATTACCATACTTGAATAAATTTTGGTTGTCCTCTGATAATCCATTTATCAACCCACATAAAATATTACTCTAATTGCATTTAAATAAAACGAACATACATAAAAATGCCACACGTTAAACGAAAATGGACTTGATTGTGATGAGAGTCTCCAGCCACTTTGGTCGTGGCTCCTTTTCTGCCCCCTCCACTTCATGCATCTTCTGATCCTCCTCCACCTCGACACGACCAGTCAGCAAGTCAGCCTTGGCAGGATCAACTCGGGGTTCCCTTGTCCACAGCTTGTATCCAATATTAAGCGCAATGAAGATTGGAATCACCACATATCCAGTGACAAAGTTGGGCCAGTCAACAGAATTGCCCAAAAAGATGGTAAAGTTCTTAACCAGAGCCAGGATCGAGCAGACCACAATAGCCACATACGACGCATAGGGCTGACATGGGGCCTTCCAAGTCAGCTTTTCCGTCAATTCCTGGGCCACAATGGCCTTTCTGAACTGGACATGGGTAATGAGAATGGTGATCCAAGTCATCAAGGCAAAAAGAGCAGAAAAATTCATGAAATGGTTGAAAACAACCTCAGAACTCGCCGACGCGTTCAAGAATGCCGTGCAAGAAAAGACCGCCACAGCCATAAGACTATAAGTCGGATTGCCATGCTTATTCGTCTTTTTGAAAATCGCTGGAGCCTTGCCAGCCTGAGCAAGACCATAGAGGGTTCGAGAGCCAATATAAAACCCTGCAACCGACGAACCCAAAATGAAGAACATGAACAGCGCATTGACAATGTGAGGCAAAACCTTAATGCCGGCATTCTGCAAAATGATAATAAATGGCGACGACGACTGACCAGTGCCATTCTCACCATGAACGGCCAAGAGAAGGTCTGGGTCATTGTATGGGAGCGCCATACCGAGAACAATCGTGCAAACAATGTAAAATCCAACCGCTCGGAAAGCAGTCAATTTAACAGCTCGAGGAATATTCTTTCGGGGGTTCTTGGCCTCACCAACAGTAATACCAACCAATTCCACACCCGTGTACGAAAATACCGCGGTAATCAGTACAGAGACAAACGAAATGAATCGGCCCACAGCTCCTTCAGACTGGTAATACTCGCCATTAGGCAGAGTCTTGCCATATTCCTTAATGGCGCCTGGGTCCGTAAAGTATCTGAAACCAACTCGCTTATGGTCAGGACCACCGCCCATAGAAATGATAAACAGCGCAATGATTAGCCCGACCAGAACCAACAACTTTGCAGCCGCCTGGTAGTACTGGAAAACACTAAACCATCGCACCGAGAGCATCATGTTAATGGCAAACCCAATTACACCAATAATGGCAATAAACACACCTGGGTTCAAAGTTTCTCGGCCAACCCAATACTGGAAAAGCATGGCCGACGAGGTAATCTGATGGGGCGTGACAATGCAGTAATTGATAAAATAAGACCATCCAACAGCAAACCCGAGGCATGGGTCAACATATCGCGAAGCATAGCCAGTGAACCCTTCCTTGGATGGGATAAACGTGGCAATTTCGCTAACCGAGGCCATTACAAAGTATACCAAAATGCCAACAATTGCAAAGCAAATAATCATAGGCAAGGGCCCTGCATTAGCGAGCGAGGTACCACTGCTAATAAGCAGACCAATACCTAAAGAGCCACTGATAGCAATCATGGTCATCTGGTCGGCAGAAAACGCCTTCTTGAGCTCATTGTTATCATTGTCCTCCTCTGGTGTACCAATGCTCTCCTCAGATGCATTTTCATTCTCCATCTCAACTACCATAGTAACAACCCCGTCATTGGCAGGTTGCGCAGGCCCATCCGCCTTTTGCTTTTCAAAAACTGAAGAGCTAGTAGATTCTCCACTGGAGTACATCTCGGGTTTCTGCTCAGTAGACATTACAAGTACTCGAACGAAGATATATCACAGTATTTGATGAAAGAAAAGATCTGTAAAAATGCGAGATAACCAAGGGTAATCCAGCCCTATTATATAGGTTTCCAATCGAATAGCTCCGCAGCTCTGGTTATAGGCTACCTTGCGAAATATAGCAAGTTAAGGAGATGTACCAATAAATACGGTACAAATTTACGAGCTGGCCACGATTGCTTGCGTATCAAATGGTGGGGTATATAGTTTGGCTCAAAAATCGAAGCAACCCAGATATATTTTGAGTGAAAAATGGCAAGAGGATGGAGAGAAATTTATACATCTCTAGCATAGTACAAAACAATTAGTGCCAAGTTTTGATCCCTCTGGTACTCAATCGGGCAGTGGTGTTAGAATCTTTCGCCCATCGGTACTAAAAAGGGCTAAGACATGGCACTCAACCGTGCCCAGAACACGAGATGTGGTCTCTAACCGCGATGCTTGCATCTTTGTGTTGGCCGATCCACGGGTAGTAAACTATCGAGCTGGTGGTGATTGCTTTTATGCAGGGAAGACTCGAGGTTGCCACGAATAACTACCGCTAATGCGGAATGAGTTCAAAGCTTTGCCAATAAACTTTTTCGTTTGCGTCTATTGATATTAAAAGTGGGTTAAAAACTACGTCAGACCGGGGCAGAAGTACAGCATTGATATGAAGCAAAGTAGTAAAAGCGTAAACCTTATTGTCCTTGTTAACAGCACCTTATTTTAAATGGTGGCATGAAAATTTTTTGGCAAACGAGCAATATTTGTCGTTGTGCTTTATAAAGTCTGACCATACTTTGGCGATGAGCTGAAAAAAATCTGAAACATAGTAGCCGCACAGTGTCTGATGCAGCAGGGACATCGCAGATCCCTAACGTTGCCCGACCTTTACTCTGTAGTAGTACACTATTGAGGTACAAGCGAAAATTTTTCGGAATGCATACGGCTTACGTTTTTAGAGGTATCCCACTAACCCCATCAATTACATATTTAAGCTCTCCGTCTCGCCGCGTGTAAAGTTTTTTTACGGGTCCAAGTAGAGCTGCAGGCTCAGAAATCCCTCTAAAGCCGCACCTGTCGGGAATCCGATGGAGCCTGACGAAAAATTGCCATAGGAACGTAAGGGGTGAATGCCCTACAATCATGTTCATGAACCTCGGTTAATATAGTGACATAATATAGTGTCCAGTGTGGCAGATCAACCTGATAGAGAGCCTCCGGATCTCGACGGATATCATTTAATATCCTAAAATCGTAGCATATTTTGGCGCTTTTTGAAGGGGTCTCCAAAAAATTTAGCCTGAACCATGTACCGCACAGCGTTGAAAGTCTTGGTCGTACTGGTATTGCTGACCAATTACAAGTCATGGCCGCTAATGTGGCATGCCCGGTTCTACAAGAGCCTGCTACACCATTTCATCCTGCGGCGGAACATTCGACCCAAGGAAGATGAACTGTTCAAGGCGAACGAGTACCGGACCCACACACCACTAATGGAGATGGATATGAACGGGCACAAGTCCAACTCGACATACTTTTCCGATCTTGACCTGGCGCGGGCTGATCTGTTGATGGGTCTGTTTAAGGACTTTTTCATTCACTATCGTAAGGAGAAGAAGAGCTGGCCGTTTGCGCCGCTGGGGTCGGTGATGACCATTTTCAAGAAGGAGATCAAGGCGTACAAGCCGTATACGATTCGATCCCGGGTGCTAGGGTGGGATGATAAATGGCTGTTTGTGCTTTCGCGGTTTGAATTCAATGACTCCAAGCGGACGTTGGCCGCCATCGCGCTCAGCAAGTATGTATTCAAGCTCAAGCGGAAGACAATTCCGCCGGTTGAATGCGTCAAAATCTGCGGGCTTGGTTCTGACGAGAATTTGGACAAGGGCCGAATGGACTTTGACAAGGCTAAGAGCATGCTCCAGTTGGAGGCCCTTGCAGAGGAGCACATGTAGTCGATGACGGGTCTTTGAATGCCTACTAATTATGGTTCAAATGTTCATGGCGAAGTACCTCCAGGATCGACTGGAATGGAAAATAGATAGTTTAGAAATAAAGTAGTACCTCCAGAATCGACTGGAATGGAAAATAGATAGTTTAGAAATAAAATTGTATAACAAAAACAAAAAACACAAGCTAGCCTAGTACATAGCCTAGAGTCTCTTAGTGAGCAGCTGGAGGAACGCCAATATTGTTGGTGTTTCGGAACATCTTGACTCCGCTATCACCTTCAACAAACTGGCAGGTTCTCGCAATTCGGTAGAGAGACGTGACAAAGTTGGTGTCGTCATAGAGGTAGTGCTTGCCCATGACCTTCTTGATAGCCTCAGTTCCCTCCCGGCCATGGTAGAATGGAATTCGGGACACAAAGTGGTGGAGCACATGAGTCTCAATAATATCGTGGAAAATGTGCTTGCCAATGAAGCCAAACTCACGGTCGACGGTAGCAGAGGCGCCTCGGGCAAAGTTCCACTCAGAGGCCTCGTAGTGAGGAAGTCGTGGGTCAGAGTGCTGGAGGTAGGTGATGTGCACGAGCCAGTGGTTGACCCAGAGGTATGGCACCACGTACATGAGCGCAACGGTAGCAAAGCCCCAGGTCTTGGAGGAGTAGTACAGAGCGGTCAGAGTAAGGATAATACCGACATCAGAGAGCACAATGTTGAAAAAGTCCTTCTTGTCAAAGATTGGGGACCATGGGACAAAGTGGTTCTGGACCCACTTGGCTCGGTCAGGGTACTTTTGGCCGGTAACGTTGGTGGCCAAGTACATGATCCAGCCAAACAGCTGCTGCATGACCACGTTGTAGAGGGTGACAATTGGAGCGTCCTCAATGTTCTCGGTAAAGCCTCGGTTCTTGTCAAAGGTCTCTCGCGACTTTGGCACAAAGACCATATCCCGGGTCAAGTGGCCGGTGGCCTTGTGGTGCTTAGAGTGGGAGATTCGCCACGAGTGGTATGGCACGAGGAGCGCAGAGTGGAGAATCCAGCCAACAGTGTCGTTCACAGTTCGAGAGTCGGAGAAAGCGCCGTGGCCACACTCGTGGGCCAGGACCCAGGCGCCAGTACCAAACAGACCCTGGACGAAGGCGTAGGCACACCACGCAAGGCATCGCACCGAGAGCCATGGGATGAGGTGGATGTATGAAATGGCAATATAGCCAAACAGACCAATGAAGAAAAGGTCTCGGAACACGTACCCGAAGGACTTGATGTAGGATCGCTTGTAGCAGTGGGGTGGAATCGCATCGAGAATGTCCTTGATGGTGTAGTTTGGCACCTCAAAAACGTCGCCATAAGTGTCGATGGCAGTCTTGACCTCCTCCTTCTGGGTGGTGGTGGTCTTTCGCTGGACGACGGTAGAACCGCCGGTAGCCTCAGGCTTCTTGGCTTCCATTTTTTCTACTCTGTGGGGGAGTTACAGATACAAAAAAGGGGGAAAGAGGATAAATCCAAAAAAAACTTCGTACAAAGTATGGATAGGAAAAAGGGTTGGAGAAATCAGGAGAGAGCTGGCAAATTTATATGTTTTATATCACCTGCTTGATACATGTATAACTCAGTACATCTATAACGGATCTGTATCTGATATCCGATTTTTTTTTTTTTTCCTGCCCATACGAATCCCCCTCAAAACGATGTCTTGGTCCTCGCTATCATTCGTCCTTCCTCCCTGCCTGCATGCTCATCTACCGCTCGTACCAACGATGCCTTCGGGATTGATTCCCACGATGCCAATTGGCTGCCCTGTAATGGGGCCCCAGCCTACGTTACACCGTGTTAAGACGAATCTGTGGGAGCAGGCTGCATGGTGCAAATGAGCTGTTTGGCTACAGTAGTACAATAGTCTCACCTTTTTACTGCTGCGCTACCGGTTACGTCTAGGCGTACGTAGCCGGCTTGATACACTCAATCTCCAGGGCAAACTAGCCGAACCTTTATTTTTTGTATACTCCTAACTTTTTTCCTGGCGCCCCTCTTGGAATATTACATGGCCGCCCAACCCTGGCTCATGCTGCCGGATATAATAATGGTCCTTCTTTTCGGCGACCCAGGTCGACCGTTGCATATGAAGAGGCCCAGTAGCCCGAGATCGGTGGGCTACTGGTGAAGATCATGTCTCAGGGTGAAATTTTTTTTTCCTGTTGAGGCCCGGCAAAACGTCATGTTGGGGCAACCTCCAGCCGCACCTTAATTAAGATTATCAGATGTATGCGAGCCATCGTATAATACTGCCAGTGCCTGAGTATCAACCTCCAATGCTGGTAGGCGGGAGTGTGGGGGCTTGGGCGATGCTCCGGGTGTCTCTGGCGGGTTGGCTCACTTCATGAGTGATACCTGGGCGGACCCGTTGGAGCGGGCCTGGGAGAGCATGGACGCGATATCCTCGCGGCTCAGAGACACGCTCGCGGTCGACCCAACGTCGGTAGAGCCCGCAATGCAAATCGACACCGCCGTGAGCTTGTCCCCGGGGCCTCTCACCACATTGACGCGGCTCGTCACGCACGACTCTTCGGTGGTACCGTCAAGGTCGGCCAGAATGACCTTCTCCGGCCTCTCCATGTCCACGTCCTCCTCGCCGTTCATCTTACCGTCGAGGGATGCCACCTCCGCGACCCCAAAAGAGCTACTGATCTGCGCCAGGTCCTCGAAAAAGTGCACGTCCTTATCAATTGTGCACCGCACCTTGAGCGTGTCTGGATCAATCTCCACAATGGGCTGTCGACAGTCGCGCAGCGCCGCAATGATGCCATTCCACACCAGATCGAAACAAGGCCCCGTGCGGCTCAGCACCTGGACCCGGACATGCAGCACGACCCACTTGTCCTCAACCCCCTCAATGGCATACCGCGCCTGATCCCTGATCTCTGGCACTGCGTCGAGGACCTGATAAGCCCGCTGGGACATGATCATCTCCTCCTCCGTAGGCGGCGCGTTCCTGCTCCCTCCGCGTAGAATCTCGACATTGGGATACACCCCGCCGGCGCCAGGCGTCTCCGTTACAGAGGCGGTTACACCGCACACCACCAGGGTCCCCCCGGCCTTGGAAACGGAGGATCCTAGCACATTGGCACCCTTGAGAGAGCCCAGCTGGTACGCCGTGGGACGAAATTCGTCAAATCGGCGCAGCCCGTCGGGCCGTAGACCCAATGCCAGGTGTCTCTGCAGATAAATGTCCGGCTCTAGGCGAGCAAACACGTCTGGCGGGAACGATAACGGGTGTTCCGACATTATAGGTATTTGGGGTGGGTAGGACGAGGATTATCAATGATGAAAAATTGATCTCCGTGATGGCGGGTTGGGACGTTGAAAAATATTGCCCTTTGACCCTTTCGACTCCCACAGACCTCGAAACGAACCATACAATGTCGGGATTCACTTCTATTTTTGGCAGCTCTGGCGCCGGCAAGGACGCTGCTCCAGGCCTGAGCACTTCGACCTCCAGCGCTTCCGTCGCTGACGTGAAGAAGCAGATCCAAGACCAGATCGCCCAGGAACTGGCTATTACCAACGCTACCGAGCTGGTTAACGTAAGTTTAGTAGATAGTTGTGGTTGGGGTGGGTATTAATGGGTAGAAAATCACTGAGAACTGCTTTGAGAAGTGTATTCCTGTTCCGGGGACCTCAATCTCCTCGGCTGAGCAGGATTGCACTCGAAAGTGCATGGAGAAGTACATGCACGCGTGGAACCTCATCTCGCGAAGCTACATTAGCCGGATCCAGCAGGCTTCTGCTTCGGGTCAGATCTAACTTATAAAGAATCTTGTACATATTTGAATGCGTTATTCCCAGTATCATGTATTTTGGTCGGTATTCACTGTAGGTATCTGGCATTGGTTTAGGGTCTGTGGTAAAGATCCATTCATTGTTGAATATAAAGATCTATTCATTGCTGGTATCTAGAGACTATTCACTGTGGGTGTCTAGAGACCTATTCAATAAGGGTTATAAAGGTCTATTCAATACTGGTATATAAAGATCTATTCATTGCTGGTATATAAAGATCTACTCATTGCTGATATAATAGTAATCTTTTCAGCCTGCTACCGGTATAACGATCTATCCATTGCTAATATAACATCTACTCATTACTGTAGCTCACAATTCTCTACTCTTACAGTACTCTTAGTCATTATTCCAGTCGTAACCACTATCAATCTACAGGACAAACCTATGGCTATATCTAAGCTGGTAGCATCATTACACATGGTACTACTTCCATATGTCCATCATATATACCGGTACTTCATACCGTGGTTATACATGTATTTCCAATTTCCAATCACATCATCATCTAACAAAACGACAAGTTTCCAAACCGTTTCTCGTGATGGTCGGTGATGCGATGCGAGGGCGGAGTGCGGAGTACAAGTGCATCGCTTCGCATATGGCACTTCCGACGGCCTATAGCCGGTATACCACTTGTCACCAAGGGCGGAGAAGTAACAAAAAATGACCAAAATCACCATCTTCGGCTCCCTCAACTACGACCTTGTCACCTCCGCGGAGAGACTGCCCCAGCCAGGCGAAACAATTGGCGCGTCCAACTTTGAGACGCACCACGGCGGGAAGGGCGCCAACCAGGCCCTCGCCGTGCGACGACTCTCCTCACAGTCCGTCGCGGTAGAGATGATCGGGGCCGTGGGCAGCGACGCCTTTGGTAGCGAGCTGCTCGCCTCCATGACCAAGGAAGGCATTGACACCTCTCGGGTCAAGACCATCGAGGGGGTGCGCACAGGCATCGCGTCCATCTTCGTCGACCCCAAGGGCGAGAACTGCATCATGGTCTACCCGGGCGCCAACGGCACCCACACCGTCGAGGAGCTTTCTGAGGACACCTTCAGGGGTTCCGACCTGCTCATCCTCCAGAACGAGATCCCGCTCTCAGTGGTGTACAGTTCCCTTGAGCTCGCTCACAAGGCCGGGATTAAGACCATGTACAACCCGTCCCCCGTGTACGCCGACGCTCCGCTCGAGGTGTTCAAAAACGTAGACTACCTTGTGGTCAACTCCACCGAGGCTCAGGTGCTCTCCAAGGCCGCCCCGCTGGGAAGCGAGGACTACACGCCAGAGCAGGCCCTCAAGGCCATTGGGCCAATTAGAGACACTCTGGGGTGTCGCAGTGTCGTCATCACCCTGGGAGCGAACGGGTGTGTCTATCTCGACGGCGAGGAGTCGGGCCATGTTCCAGCAGCCAAGCCTGAACGCATCGTCGACACTACCGGCGCCGGTGACACATTCCTGGGTTCCATTGCTGGCCAATTGATTGGAAACAACAAGCCCTTGGGCGAGGCCCTGGTGTTCGCCGCAAAGGCTTCCGCCATTGCCGTCTCACGACACGGTGCCGCCGAGGGCATCCCATACCTCCGAGAGATAGAGTAGCTTATAAAGGAAAAATTACTATAGTAAGCATGTATAAGGAACAAACAAATTACTATATTAATGCAATGTGGATATATAATAAAGCGGCGCTCATTAAATGCTATCGACGTCGATCTTACCATCCACAGAATCGTCATCATCCTCATAATCACCTACAGCCCCACGGGTAGAATCAACGCTGTCGAGATCATCGTCATCGTCCTCTTCATCGTCGTCATCTCCCGGTGTAACTGGGTACGAAGTGCTGCTAAAGTTAGGATTGGACGATCCAGTCATCCATGGCGGCCGGCTATCGCTAGGACCAGACGAAGACGGCCCAAGGACCCGTCCTCGGCCGCTGAATGATCCTTGCCCTAGTGAATTGCCACCTTCCTCTTTCTCAGTTGGGCTGTAACCACTTTCTCGCATCTTCATCACCAGCTCCTGGATTGCGGGCGTGCCCAGAGGCTTAGACGAACGTCGACGATAGAAGAGCAAGTATGCTGCTCCCGTAATGGAATCCTGCGGATCCGCCTCTCGCACTGACGAGTCGTCAAAGTAGTACCATTTGCCATCAACAAAGTTCTTGGCATAGGCCGTATAGTGGCCGCCACCAAGACCTCCGAAATGATTGTCTACCGCAAACAGGTCATACACCAAACCGCTTTCCTGGTCCGTGAAGCTCTCTACAAGCTCACGGTCTCCAACCCGATCTGACATGTCTAGCCCTTCGATGGGGAAGTCAACCACATCATCAATCTTATCCCGGAAAGATCGGAAGCTCGAGAACCGCTTAAGATGGACCGTGAATATCTCGGGCACCGTCCATAGCTCAATCTTCTTGGTCGCCTGTCGCATCTCCTGACACTTGCTGCAGTACCACAAGTCGTCCTGTCCCAATACCTCAGACCGGGCAAATAGATCAAGGCAGTCACTCAATTTGATGCCTTCCTGCTTTCGCTCAAGGATCTTTTGCTTTTCGCGCTCAAGCTCTTCATTGTAGAACCGCTGTTCCTTGTAATTACCTCGAACCGCCTCGTATGCTTCAGTCGATGGCCAATCCACAACAATGGACTCCCCTTTATACACATAGAGTTTCTCTTCCATCTCATAATCGTACAACGACGCGGTGTCCTTGGGGGTAGTGTTCACAGTAAATTCGGGCTTGGAGCTCTCGGCAAGCGACATGAAGTCTCCCACTGCGCTGGTCGTCATGAAAGAAGCCGTTGACATGTTGCTCTGGGTATACATCTCCACGTCACCATCGGCGGACTTGGAGCTTACTGCCGGTGACTCTCGTCCACTGTACAGACCAGATACATCGTCCGAAACAACATTGAGTGGCGGTGGCTGGTTGTCCATCGAGATGGATGGTGGATCATCCTGGTTCTCATCCTTCCCAGCAGTGATCTCAATGTCCATGTTGCTCTCATTGCTCGTAGGAGTGCCTTGGCCAGTCATTGGAGTGAGGTTGGAGGTCGCAGACACAACGACCTTGCTCCCTGGCTCAAGCTGCTGCTGCTGCCTAACCGGCTCCTCTGTGATATTCCCCGCTGGCTCCTGTGGGGAAGGCTCGTCACGATCGCTTAGTGAGAAGATGGATGCCTTGTTGAAACTAGTATGGCTAACAAGGTCCTCATGAGGTGCCCGCTTCAAAAAGTTGTAGCCGATTGGTCGCTCTTGCGAAGTCTCGGTAAACGAATCGAGCCGCCGGTTGATATTCTCCATGATGACATTCTTATCCCGGGCTTCATTCTTGGTCAAGGTAATGAAGAACGGCAGTCCTGCGAGTCCAGTTGGCGTGTTAGTCTCCGCATTGAGCTTTCGATTGTACACTGGAACCAAAAACGGGTCATCATCTGACGCAGTAACCCGGTTAATGGGGCTCCCTTCGACGACCTTGTCGGTGACATCTCTGTCATACTCATAAATATACACATCGTCATTCTCGTGTATCTTGTCAGCAACGATGCCTCGGTCTTCATGGATAGTAAAGAACTTGTTGGACCAAATCTCTGCTGAGACGAGCCGGTCTGCATTAAGCCCCAACTTATCGGCCACATAGTCCTTTAGATGCAGAATCGTGGCATGTCTATCAATGCCCACCTCAATAACCCTGATGGGGCCATCGGCAGGAACCACATAGATATCGTGCATCCACGTGTTGTCTACAGGTAGTGGCAGCGTCAGATCCATATATGGATCAAACGTGATACTCACCTTATGACACTCGGGGCAGACCAGAGTAGATCGGTAGAGACCTGCAAACAGGTCGAGAATGACCGAATCGTTTCGCAGCTTGTGCAAGTCCCACACATCTTTGGCCAGTTTTGCCACCGCCTCTGGGTCGTTGACCTTATCGTCGGGCAGTTCTGGCTTTTCAGTGGCCGGCTTTTTTATGATTCGGTTCACGTCCTCGTGGAGACTGTCAAGCAGGAACGCCAAGAATTCCTGACTGTCCTGTTGTCCGTACCCGAGGAAGATGCTATTGAACCGGCCAATGGTCATTTTAAAGTCCCGAGGGGCAATTGGCAAGTTGGATGGTTTGCCAACCAGGCTTTTCACGAGCGATGCAAACCCTTTGGCAACTTTACCTTCGCAGCCAATGGGGTTTGTTGGATTGAGATGCTCAGCATACTCTCCACCTAGAAAATGTTAGTAATCTCACACCCGCAACCAAACTATCACATACTCAGGAAATAACATGCCAATTCTTCGACGTGGGTTAAACACTGGAGGGCTGAATTCATATAACATGTATTCCCCAGGTTGCTCAATCCAGTAATACCCTTGCGCATCATTGCCGTCGATCCAGACTCGGAGAGCCATCGTCGGCCCTTGAACTCGACGATGATAAATTCTTTTCGCCCAAAGTTGAGTTCGTATAGTTTTTTGGAGTAATCCTTGAGCTCCTCAGTTTCCATGGCAAAGAATTGCCCTCGCGACAGCTCGACAGAGTCGTCGAGGTTGACGTCCTTGCGGTTCTTAACCCGCCAAATCTTAACGTCGACTCTAATCTCAAAGCTCATGATATCCTGCTCAATGACGCTATTGATCGAATCCGACAGAGACGCGTCGAGGGTCAGGACCCTGAGCGGGCTGCGGCCAAACTCAACGCCGTCCAGGACGCGCAAATGAATTTCTGGGCGATACGCCTCAACCTGGTAGGACCCCAGCTGTGGTACAATGAGCCTCCGCATTACCGTCTGGGGCTCAGTGCCGAACCAATGGTCGATAGCCCGTCCCGCCACATTGGTAAGAGCCGCATGCGGCTGGGAGAGCACCCCGTCTGCGTCGAACAGCTTGGCCGTGTCAACCGGTCCAACCGCAGAAGCATCCTCGGCGTTGAAGAAGCGGTCGAGCCACGATACGGGAACGATGTAATAAAGCGTTTCATCGTCAAAAGCCCGGGACATGCGTTCCATGTCACTACGCACCAGTTGTTTACGCTGAGGCATGGAGAGATCATCCAACGCATTCAGATCATACTCCGTGTCTTCCTCCATGGCTTCGCTCATCGAAATCTTGTCATAGGATGAAGACTCCTCCGGGGACGAATCGCTGAGACTGTGCAAATCACCAAGGGACGCCGAGACGGAAGGCGGTCCCGAGGGCGGCTGAGAGTGTAGCGACTGCTGGGAGGCACCGAGACTTCCCAGCGACCCGGTCGATGCTTCGAGAACCTCGCTTCGCCACCCTTCACCCGACTGCTGTGGCGACAGCTCAACTTTGGAGAAGGGCCGCTTGTTGCTGTTGCTCCCGCTGCTCTCACACCGGGACATGTCCTCCATGCTGTCGCTGGACCCCGGGTTTGCGCCGCTCGGTGCGGCGTACGAAACTTCGTAGTCCGCCGACTCGTCCCCTGCTGGAGATCGTGGCGACGACATGGATCCGATCCGTACCCCAGGCGAACTTGGCTCAGTCATTATGGAACAATCTAAGATACTCTTACGCCTAATTACGCCACGGTCAGCCCAAAACTCAAATCTACAGTTTCGCCGACTAACCACTAACCCGTATGGACCTCAATTGTTCGCGAATCAGCCAAAGAGTACCCTTCTTGGCCGTTTTTTCTACTGCTTACGCCTGTTAGCGGTGACTTGGTGATACCCGGACAGCCGTCCTTAAAAAATATTAATCGTGCTGTAAGATACGCATGACAACCGTACACGTGGGCACCGACGCCTCGACCCGTGCGCCGCATAGAGCTTGACATCATGGCGTAGAGTACAGAGGGTCGATGTCCAAACCCCTGTAGCCCGCTGACAGGGTAAGCCGGTGGCGCCTCACTCAGGCTGGCAGTGTGCGCGGTCATATGATGATACGGTCTGGCAGGAGTCAGTCGCCGTCATATGACGCTGGCTCAACCATTTAACGCCACAATCGGGCCACCTGTCATAAAGTCGACCGGGTCGTTACCAATGTCGTAATGTCATAAAGTCGGCGGGTCGTTATGCAATGTCTCAAAGTCGGGTTGTCGCGGTGTCGGTCATCTCCCGGCCTCGTGCCGCGAGAGCCCCACCACCGAAGTTTCCCCGACTGGGGCCGCTGCACTGCTACCCCAGATTTGGAGGGCCCCTCGTTTGGCCGAACCAAATTTAACTGTCCCGCATTCTCCATTTCGTTTCTACAATTTTTTATACTAATTGAAAAAACATGCAGAGAATACGGTATATTCGTCCTCGCCTAGTGCGGGATTATTCCACTGGTGGGCTCAAGTCGCTCTGTATCGCCAACCGAGGCGAGATTGTCGAGCGGGTCACTTCGACCGCCAAAACCATGGGCATCAAGACGACCACCATCTACACGGAACCCGACAAGAAGCTGCCCTCGGCTACGAGCGGATCCGTGAACATCTCTCTTGGGGAAACGCCTACCGGGTACATTGACATTGAGAAGGTGGTTTCCGCTGCCAAGGCTGCCGGGTGCGACTCGATCCACCCTGGGTACGGCTTTTTGTCGGAAAATGCTCAATTCGCCAAGCGAGTCCGAGAGGAGGGCATGGTGTTTGTTGGTCCGCCCCAGGCGGCAATTGAGGCCATGGGTGCCAAGGACCGCTCCAAGGAGATCATGGAGAACGCCGGCGTGCCCTGCGTCCCGGGATACCACGGATCGAACCAGGATCCGGACTTTTTGGCCCAAGAGGCTGAGCGGATCACCTACCCGGTGCTTATCAAGGCGGTTCTCGGTGGTGGCGGCAAGGGTATGCGAATTGTGCAGTCGGCGAGTGAGTTCCGGGATCAATTGGCCTCGGCCAAGTCGGAGGCCAAGTCCTCCTTTGGCGATGAAAATGTGCTCATTGAAAAGTACATCACCACTCCACGACACATTGAGGTCCAGGTGTTTGCTGACCGCCACGGCAACGTTGTGGCCCTCGGAGAGCGAGACTGTTCCGTGCAGCGTCGACATCAAAAGGTGATCGAGGAGTCTCCTGCACCAGGACTCGACGAGCAGACTCGACAGCAGTTGTGGGATAAAGCCCGGGCTGCTGCTAAGGCTGTCGGCTACGAGGGTGCGGGCACTGTGGAGTTTATTTTCGACAATGACAGTGGCGAGTTCTACTTCATGGAGATGAACACTCGACTGCAGGTCGAGCATCCTGTAACGGAGATGGTTACCGGCGTTGATCTGGTAGAGTGGCAGTTGCGAGTAGCTGCTGGTCAGCCGCTTCCAATCCGCCAGGAAGACATTTCTCTTACCGGACATGCGTTTGAGGCCCGAATTTACTGCGAGGACCCTTTCAAACAGTTCCTGCCATCCAGCGGCGATATTGCGCATATGAATGTGCCATCTACGGGCTCTCCACGTTTGGATTTCACGTTTAGACAGGGCTCGACCGTGTCCTCGCTCTATGACCCCATGATTGGCAAGCTTATTGTTCATGGTCGAGACCGAAACGAGGCGCTGGCCAAGATGCACACAGCCCTCAAGGAGCTCGAAATTGTCGGCCCAACTACTAACGTGGAGTTCATTAAGCGTATCGTTGTTAACAACGATTTTGCTGGTGAGAATCCGGAAGCACTGGAGACTGGATTCATCCCCAAGCATGAACAGGAGCTCTTCTCGCGAACTGAGCGAGTGCCCAATGAGGTATTTGCCCAGGCTGCCGTGGGAGAGTTTTTGGCCAACGCTCCTACCAACCTCAATGCATTTGCCGACCTTGGAAGCAGCTCGTGGAACACCATGAGCCGGTCCTGGGAGTACAAAACTGAGAACGACGAAGTCGTTCCTGTCCAGGTGACCCAGGTAGGCAAGAGCCAGTACCAGGTGGTAGTTGGCGGCGAGACTGTAGACATCCTTGAAGCCCAGTATGACGCTGGCAAGAAGCAGCTCTATGCGTCGTTCAAGACTGGGCAGTTCGTCAACAGCGTCGTCCCTGTGCCGAATGAGGTACACGTTTTCCACGATGGTGTGCATTATACTCTGGCAAAGCCCGAGCCAAAGTGGCTCACTAAAGCGCTTGGTGTTGCCGAGCTCAAGAACAGTGTAGTGGCTCCAATGCCATGTACTATTGCTCGACTCAATGTCAAGGTCGGCGATAAGGTAGAGAAGGACCAGGAACTGTTGGTTATTCTTAGTATGAAGATGGAGACCACCATTCGGTCGCCAATGTCTGGAGTCATCAAGCGAATTGCTCATGACGTTGGAGAGATTGTAAAGCAAGGCACACTTTTGGTCGAGTTTGAAGAGCAGGAGAGTGTATAGCATTGTTAAATGTAGAATTAATTATTTTTCTGGAAGTACTAAAACCAATGTCCAACGTATTTGAATCTTGTACTTTACTGATCAAACCTGTGTCAGTCGCCCACGCTAAGTAAGACATCCCCCGCTCCATCATCGCTATCGCTCATCGGAATCTAAATGACATCCTTATAACTCACCGATCTGAACTATGAAGCTTCTTTGACCATGAATCCAAAGAAAAATCTTCTGGGGATCCCAGTGGAGATCCACTATGATATCCTTGATTTCCTCACACTCGCAGAATGGCGCAAAATGCGGCTTGTTTGCAGACAATGGAATACCCTGTGCCAGTCTCTTGTTTGGAAAAAAGTTGCGGTAGGACCAAGTCGCGATATCATGCTAACTTTCCAAGAGTACAAGATGTTCCGCGACTTTGATCCTGACATATGGGAAGTTGAGTACGACCTTCGTGACACCTACTCGATACTATCGTACGAGCGACTAAGAGAGCTCGAATCAAATGCTCAATTCCGAAATGCCCTGAGATATAATACTACAGAGCTTTATATTCACTACAATTATATTGGAGTACTGTCGGAGGAAGATGGTGAGCACGTGTGTGAATTCATGGCCCGGCTATTCAAGTCATTGAGCAAAGTCAAACTCAGTTACACACCAGGGCCTTATCATCACAGCCTGCCGCAATTCCAGAAGATGCTCGACAAATGGAAGTCCACTGTGGAGTTCTGCTTGGAGCTGGTTATGACTAATGGAGACAGAATGTGCATTGACGTTGACGGCATGAAGATTAAAGAACTTTTTTTGCACAAGCCATACCGGGTGGAAGAAGACCCGCTTTTACCATTGTCAAAGACTGATGAGAATATTCCAGTAAGGTATAAGGACTTGCCTTCCATTTGCAACGAACTAGTCACCTTGTCACTGGAAATTGACCGTACTATGTTTCGGTCCCATTGTATACCGGATTCCACAAAGTACCTCCATCTCAGGAATAATCCTGGCCAATACACCTCGAGTGCTAAATTGGCAATTCCCCAGAGTGTGGAGCATTTGTACATTACAGATCTATTTGAGTTTGGTTGGGGGGTCGACGACACTATGATTTCAGTACTCGACTGCGTCGATCTTAGTGCAGCAGGCAAGCTCAAAGTCATGAGCTATAAGGGCCCCAATGTGTCTGAAAGGCTAGTCAACGCTATTCTCCACGTCAGAGAGACTCTAGAGCAGTTGACTATTCTGACTTTAATGACTTCTCCGCAAAGCTCTGATGCATTCCTGGAATTGGTCCGCGGAGACCTTGGTTTGAAACAGCTACGTTTATCAATCACCGTACTGGGTTTTGCTGGAGAGGGCGTTGTATATGACCTCCCCGAGCTGGAGCAGCTACAGTTGGATTATTATGAACTCGGCTATCCACGAGAATCATTTAGTGAACTAGAGAGCTTGGAGGATCTCGTTAGCGGGCTATCCTGCGGGTGTCCTAAACTATCCTCCCTCCAGCTTCAATCAATTGGAAAGATGGACTGGGCGGAGTCCGTGTCGTGGATAATACCATGTCGTGAGGGACATCACGTGTTATATTACGTGGACTTATCCAAGTACAAGTTGACCTCTGTCAATTAACCATTTGCTACACCTGTAAATGAACTTTAAGCAAGGATTCTTACCTGTAACTAAAAGGAGGACTAGAAAAGGTAAGCCTCCTAGTTTCAAGAAATAGTAGAATAGCAGGCGTGTATGGACTCCTCATATGGACCGAGAATTTAAAGCTCGTTTCTGTATAATGTGAAATGATAGCCCAATTCGGCAAACCTTTCACCATATAGATTGTTTTGTAACGAGAGAATTTTGCCGCTAATATACTACACTAGCGATTCAGAGCATGACATTAGCTGCCAATTAATATTTATCATTCCTCCCCTGAGTGTGCGGCTGTGGACCGGCGTCCCGGGTTCACTACATCTAAGTTCAAGTCTGCGCTGTACTTTAACTGCATTCTTTTATCGCGTAAACTACACAGATTCAGGGGTAGGGTTCCTACTAAGTAAGTGCTGCAAATGGGATAATGTATTGCAAAAAGAATGGGTTTAGAATAGGTTAAATAAAAGTGGGGCGAACAATTATACCGGTACGTTATATTACCACGGACATAGCAATATCAGGGATGTGCGCTACACTGTCAGGTAGGTAGACTGATGACGCAGGAATGAATGGTCCAGAAGGTGTAGAAAATGTACCGCATTGATGCGTAGTTGACACCAAGAATGGAAATACTTTTTTGAGGATAAAAGATTACCGGTATTGGTACTATCACATTTAAAATCAAAGACTTTTCTCATGAAGGGCAGTAACAAAAAAGACTAAAGCTTTTACCTAATGCGACCATCACCAATTTTAAGCCATTCACTTTGGTTGCCGCATTTTACATTATGACTAAGACCATTGACGTCTTGGACTTCACAAAATGTTGGTAAGGCAGAATATCCGTTTGAGGTTGCAGCTATAGAGGACTATTCCAACAAGACATGCTACGTCGCCACATCCATTACAGAGTTCCTGCAAAGTGCCACTGACAAGTTCGCAGTTAACTCTGCTTATGAATGTACTATACTGGGGGGACCATAATAGACGGGAAATGTGCGGATGGACAAGTTATCGATATGAGTCGGAAATGGGGGCTGATTACGCAAAGCATATGGTTAATACACTGCTCAATATGTCTCTTGGTCAAGATCCTAATAGAATTGTAGGATCAGTGAAGCATGGAATTGACCCCACCGGTTACTTCGGACAAGGCATATTTGAAGACTTCCTGAGTGCACACGGCCATAAAGAATTACAAAACAATGGCGAAAGGTACAAATGTGCCTTTCATATAGGCCGTCAGGGTGTTGGCTGATTGCAAGGTATGTACTGATATAATAATAACAACAAATATGGACTTAATGTACCGGTATTATGTTTTGGACGGATCTGGGAGGTTGAGACAATTAGTGATCGAAATAGAGTTTTGAGACCAGGACGGCGGACGAGTACTGTATCTGTTTCCAATAATACAACTGCTAATTACGGGCTATTGACACTACCATTACAATGTCCCACAATTATATCTCAAGTAATAATCTCATGCGTATAACTATTAAACCACATTACAATATCGCAAGTGTTTGAGTTTGTAGTGCGGCGCTGTCATGGGGAGGGGGGTGCGGCGTACCTGCAGGGAGAATGTCTTGCATTGGCCCAGGCTATTCTGTTAGCCGCATCCCCTCCTCCTCTTCACTTGGCTCCACCATTTGACGACACCCCTGTACATTATGAAAGGACACATTCTGAGTCTCCCAAATGAGCTGCTGGCGGGAGTAGCCCAGCACCTCGACCCTGCGAGCCTGGCGCGGTTCTCTTCCACCTGTCGACGGTGCAACGAGGCAGTGGCGCCTGTTCGGTGGGAGTCCATGACCATCATCGCCAAGCAGTTCGTCATTCCATGGGACGGTACCATGCGTGTTTGTTCGCGACACTTCCCCGACTTTGCACGGTTCTGTCTCGGTGGCGAGTATGACGCAAACTTGCCATTTATCGGCAAAAACCGTGAGTACCTCAAGTATGTGCGGCGATTGAGCATTGCAATTGACCCGGACGAGCTGGTTAGGGTGACCGAGGCGGTCGACCCCGTCAAGCTCGTCATGTATACGGCGTGGGTTGACGCTCTGATGTGGATTTTCCCAAACCTGAGCTGGCTCAACATCCACATTGCGTACACGGTGTTCGACAGCGGCCAGGGGCACATGGCCAGCAAGCTCGTGTCTCTGGACGTGGACAAGAATGTCACTATCCACCATACCGGATCAAGCTTCAACATCATGCCGGGGCTGCCAGTTACGCGGTGCAAGAAGCTCTCGCTCAACATGACAAGCAATGCCAACATCCTGACCTTGTTTGTACACACAATTGTTGAGAATGTGGAGGAGCTCGAATTGAGGGGGACTGACATTTCAACTCAGTCGATGCTTCCGTTTTTCGCAGACGACACCCGGTCGTTCTTCCAGTTTGCGAAAAACCTTAGGCGGCTTACGCTTACCAACCTGCAGGTTTATGGGCGGTTCATGGACGAGCATGAGTCACAGAACCCCCCAGATGCGTACAAATGGTTGCCTGAGTCTGTAGAATTGCTTAGAATGGCGCATTGCACAATGGCGAATAACGCGGTGGAGGTTCCGCCAAACTCCACCTACTCAATTGGTTGCTTCCCAAAGCTGAAATCGTTTGCCATTGAAACCTCCGAGTCTGACTTGACCGTGGGCTCTCCTATTAGGATTAAAAGGTGGCAGATGCCGAGTCTGGAGCAGGTGCAATACTCTGCTCACGCAGACATATTCACCGAGTCTCCGGACCATCATCTTGCACTGTTCAGATCCACCGACGAAAAGTTCGTCAATTCAGCGGCCCATGTAACCAAGCTCCGCCCAAAGGCAGCAGATATCAAGATTGGCGTGCTCAACAAGAGCGTCCAGAATAAGTTCGAGACATTGTTCCTGAATGTTGTAAGTTCTGTGACGGAACTCGAAACCCTTGTGCTGCATATGATCCCAGGGTTCAAATACTTCCCCAAGTACCACAGCTTTATTGAGGATGCGGAGTCTTTCTACGACATGTTTGAGGAGATCATCAACACTACGCTCACCAAGTTGCCTCAAGTGAAGAACCTCTATGTAATTGAGCCCAAGGGGCTGGAGACTAGAATGCTGCTGCAGGGTAAGCTGACTGTTGCTACGAACCCGGCTTTCCTCAGCCAGGTTAGAGCCCTGCGTGGTGAGCAATGCGTCAGCATTTTCAAGTACGGTACTGATGATGGAGGTATGAATGCTCTTACTCAGATGATGGGCAGTGCGAAATTGGCGGCTGACCTTCCCAAGCCAGTGGCCGCTCCTCCTCCGAAGAATCAGGGTATCATTTTAGGGTCCTAGAGTATTTGCAAATGATATCATGTTCTTTACACTATATAACGATTAGTTCTAGTAACAATTGAATTTCAGAATGTAATTCGCTTGGTAATTCCTGGTGGGTGCGGCTGGAGATTGGAGCCCGTTATTCTTCGATCTGTATCTCGTCTTTGTCGTTGAAAGGTCATTTACAGATCAAGGGATATCGATTATCCAAGCAATATCTTCTAATCAAACGGACTCTGATTGACTCCTAACCACACTAACTATTTGGGATTGAAAATTAAATGGTTATAGTACCAAAATGGTAATATACCTCCCACTATGGTGAACTACAAGTCAATATGGCCGCCCATAACATAGAGTGATACGCACAATAGGTACAATGTATGCTGTTATACATATTCAGATGGCTAAATGAAAAAGGTATTTTGAGTGAATATCTGATATTCGACGAATTCATTGCCTGTTGCGTGGGACTCGGAGGACACTGTTCCTACCTGTGCCTACCTGTACAAGCAATGTCAAGACGCGTCGTACACCCAGTATCCTGAATGATATAAACGGTACCCTTTTCTCCAACGGAAACAGCCACTGGTGGCTCAGCTGTACGTAATACAAGCGATAAATTATAAAAGACTAACCAACGAAAAGAATTGAAAAGGAACTATTTTTAACCCATCTTGGTGTCAATAAACTCCACGGGTGGATGCTCTTTGGCATACTCGGCTGCGGTGAGCTCAAAGTGATAAAGAGGTCTGGGCTTTGGTACTTTCTTGAATAGAATCCACCGGTTGACAAAATAGGGCAATGAGACGGTGCACTGGTACTTCATGTGAGTCTTTGTTGGCACGCCAAAGATGTAATCGAGCTCCTCGAGAGTTCGCTGCTTTGTCTCTGGTACCCAGAGGAAGATCATAACGAACGCAACAACGTTGAGACCAGCGTAGAAGCCAAAGCCACCCACATCAGTGAATGCAGCTTCGATTCGGAACCAGGTCAAACTCAGCACACATGCAAACAGGTTGTTGACCACCACGCACCAACACATGCCCAATTCTCGGTGTGACAGAGGGAAAATCTCTGCCGAGTATGTAAACGGCACAGGGCCTTCACCAGGAGAGTAGAACGCTGCGAACAGGTAAATAAAGAAGGCAATGACACCCAGTCGCGCTGGGTTGTCTTCTGGAATGAAGAAACTGAATCCGGCCCCCAACAAAGACCAGGTCATGTTGGGGAAAGTGAACAACAGCAGAGTTCGTCGGCCAAATGTGTCAATCGTCCAAATGGCAGGCCAGGCGAACACAAAGTTGATGAGACCGAACCCAAAACTGGCGAGGAGAGGCTTCATAGACCCAGGGGGCGAGGCGCGAGCAAAGATGGAGGAGGAGAAGAACGAGATAACGTTGATACCGCAAAACTGCTGAGCCATGTGGACCACCGACCCGGCCAAAGTGGCTCTTCGGATTCGAGGGATCTTGAAAAGTCCCACGAACCGATCGACAATGGTTGAAGATCCAATGGCTCGTCGTTCTTCCTCCAGAAGGCAATGGATGTAAAACATATCACGGGCTGCCTGGACTTCGTGGAATCGCAGACGCTTCAATGAGTTGTATGCCTTTCGGTACATGCCTTTTTTCATGTACCATCGTGGCGATTCTGGGCAGAAGAACACGAGAATAAGCAACGGGATAGCAGGGACCATGGCAGAGCCCAATTGCAAACGCCATGCGATCTGGCCAACTTTGAAAAAGACCAAGTTAGCACTGAACCCGAGCAGGATACCAAAAGCCGTCCACATCTGCCAGGTCATGACGAGGGCGCCTCTGATTCGAGCAGGAGCATTTTCGGCGGTAAACACTGGAGCGGTGGTCTCCTTCAGACCAACACCGAGACCGAGAATGAGACGGCACACAAAGAGCTCTGGCCACGTCTTGGTGAAGGCGGACCCGAGTGGGGCGGCAAAACAGAAGATACCAGCTAGGAAGATAGTACCTCGTCGACCGAGGTAATGGTTGATAGGGTCGCAGAGCCAGCATGATAGTAGCGCGGCGGACATATATGGGGCAGAATTGACCATACCCACGAGCCAGTTGTTTCGGTCATAATTGGGATTGGTTGGATCGCTAATGTCAATGCCGAATTCCTGGGGGAAGGACAGATTGGCACCGTTGGAACCGGTTTGATCCCATCCTTGCACGCAGGCACCAATGGAGCCGAGGATGATGGTGAGGTACAACGGCAATGGGTGTCGCCATTTGTGGTCCCGCTCGTTTCTGAGGACTTCTTTTTCGTCCTCTGGAATGTCCAAGGATTCGAATTCGTCTGGGCGTTGTGCAATGAGAGCACCTCGGTGAATATAGTCTTTTATATCCGCCATATCATGCTCCTGGACGAAATCATCAACCTTTGCCTTGAGCTCGCCATCGGAGAGCCCAATAAGAGGATTGATAATCTCACCAGTTTCATTCTGGTTAATATCGGTATGGATAGGCTGAGACTCGAGCTTGGCGGCGCTCTTGCCTTGGTCTTCTACGTGAGCGATCTCCATCACTAGTAGCTGGACAAAGTGTTAGACTTTAACTAGGAAAGCGAGAAAGAGGAGGATGCTACGCAAGAAAATATTAGCTGGGGATCCAATCGAATGATGTGAGAATCATTGAGCTTATATACACATGATACACCAGACCCGCCGTTCTTGCTGCTGCCGCCGCCGCCGCTTCTGCATGAGTTCACTCGCGAGTGAAGCCCATCATTCACTGCGGCTCAATTGGCCATCTTCCCCAGAGAGGGAAAGACCCCCGGTGCGTTCCACTGCGGGGAGAGATAAGAACTAAACCGCCGAAAAAGAGTAAAAAGGGGAAGGGAGGGGTTGACTATCTGAGTACGACGGTAGTGAACCTGGAAGTGGTCTAATTCAAATGCTCCTCTTCTGAGTAATTTTTGGTGTGGAATTGGGGGAACACCACCCATGGGTACTGTGATTTGGACCAAGATCGACGCCGGAATGTAATGATTGGCCCGATCTGCGAACCACGTACGACTTGGTTCCACTGCACTCCGGAACAACCCTCAGAGTCAATGAGACGTCCCCGGAGGGGAAGATGCTGCTTCCTCCATGTTTTTCCGGGGCATTTGGCCTAAAAGGGGCTGTTTTATTCCCGAGGAAGCACCCCAGTTGGGTGCGAACATACGTACGCCCCAGTCAATCGAACTACAGATGTCGCAGGTTTTGTATGCCTACTGCCCATCATTGCATAATAGGATTTGATTCTCCTCTCCTCCCCCGCCTCGATTGCAGCACTGCGTCCTCATCCCTTATTACCCCATGGGCTTCATTTACCCAGTATTTTTCTATACACTGAGGGGGAGCTAGTTTAATGGGCGGCTCTTGACTCAATGCTGACGTACGCGTGTGCTGATTGGGTTGACATTATTGATAGATCTAGGGATTTTGAGATGTGAAGAGTCGAGCTTTGAAAGCTCTCGACAGGACGGGGTGATGTCACTTGCTACGGCACTGGCTGCACGACGAAAATTTTCGGTGGGCCATTCTCCTTACAAATTCTTTGCAAATTGTCGTCACGGGTGAGATTCATGGGTACAGTGCATTGAGCAGCAGATGCTCCCGAGGATGTACTACAGTCCCCAGGGTGAACACGCAGGGTATGCACACCGTGCAGAAAGAAATGCTGGGCAGGCACAGACAATTTTACCAAGCTCCAGACCTCCAAAAGCCAAGATGGTACAACCTCCGAATATCGGTTGCTCCATGCTCAATTCGCCGTACCGATTCCCGCGCTGGGGAACGATCTACTGCGAAATCGCCCGCACCCGCCACCTGCGATATACTACAATTGACCTATTGGATCCATATCATCTACTGGGCTAATTAACTGTCTATGGGCTATTTGACGCGAATCTCAGCAGTCAAATTATTCCGAAAAACGAAGTGCTCCCGACCCGCTACTGCCGCCCTCGGAGAGACAGCTGTGAACCCCTCCTCCAAATGCTGTATACGACAGCATTTTGAGTGTATACGTACGGCAACGGGCGTTCCGACGTTGCGGCTAAGCGATATACAGTACAGTTCCTCTATATATGGGAGCTACATTATAGGTACAACTTTTTTTTTCCGCCGCTTTTTTACCCCGTTTGAGTACGCAGCACGGTGCAGCCATGGGACATTCCTAGTACCCCGCAGACCATTCTTCCACCGTTGACCTGTTGGAATTGTCGATGGAACCCCAGTGTCATGGAATACTCTCTTGCTAGTCATTTGAAGAACAGCAATGAGCTTCCATGAGACTACCCCTCATGTGATGGAAAAGGCTTGTGACCCCGCAGTTGAAGATGTCTCAAAAACGGTCTTACCCCACTACTGCTTTGCCGTCTGCGGACCTAAAGGGGGAGGTGCGCGCGCACGCGATCATCCGCCCCCTTTAGTACTGGAAGGCTGTGGAGTTGGACTTCGTGCGGCTGGAAGGCCGTTGAGGATATGGTGTGCACTGCAGATGAAAGATCAGTCATGAGCAAATGAAATTGAATTAAAAGATATTCAGATGGTTAAATTAAGAGTCTATTATGGCCGATATATAATTGGTGTATAAGAAAAAATAAAAGAAAAATAGTCATTTGTTATATCAAACGTTGCCCCATATTTTTCTTTAAACTTGCGAGGATCTGTTCAGTACATCCCGTATAAGCAGTCTTTGTTCTTTTTTGTAGTAAAGGGTTTGGATAGACTATAGACTGTGTGAAATAATGGAGCAGATATTCATGGCGTTCTGTACGCCGTTAGAGCCTAGAGCAACCGCAGTACACATCAAACGCAATAGCACATCGGATATTGAAGGACACAAACCTTCTCCTACTGACGATAGCATGAGCTGCACAACTATTGAAGGGTTCCTGCAGCATGGCGCGGGGTTTGAATTTGGCGAGGTCGCCGACAACACCGTCGTTCCGTACTGGCCGCCGCTACTGAGTCTGCCTCCCGAGATCGTCGAGCTGGTACTGTCCCATTTGCATCGGCGAGACGTGTTCGGTCTCCAGCTGGTCTGCCAGGCCCTGCGAGGGTATCTTACCCCGCGGATCTGGCGAAACGTCGTGTTTGCATTCGGTGGCATTGTCGCTCACTACCCCAAGGTACCGCGGCTCGACTACTACTCCAAGGTCAACGCCTCTACCGCGAGGCGCAATAGCATTGTCATTGAGTTTACGGACGCCCCGTATCTCTCCCACAAGCAACAGGAGCTCGAGTACATTCAGCATTTAACCCTCGAGGTCCAGTATCATGCGTTGCATGAGTTCGCGGACCAGGTTTCGGCGCAGCTCGACCGGCTGCCGGATCTGGAAGTAGTGTATATCCGCACTGTCATTGGCGCCCGGCCGTTCAACATGCTCGGGGACCCCAAGTACACCGCGGTGGTGCCGCGGCTGATGGCGCAGCTCCGGCGACGGGGCATTGCTTGTGAGCTCGAGATCACGTTTGACCACGACTACATGCCGTACGAGGAGATCCTCGGCGCCATCGCGCTCACTGGGTCTGTCTCCATGGTGCGACTGGTCAACCAGAGCGACTGTACCGACTTTGCGTCTTTGTGGCGCGTGTTCGACCCCCTAGAGCCGCGGCTGAACCGCCTCGAGATCATCAACAACTACTTCAACTCGCAGCTATCGGTACCCTGCGAGGCCCTGCCGCCGGTATCGCAGACGCTGTCTCTTCACCACGTTGACCTGCATAGCGAATCGGCCGTCACAGTGGCCGCGGAAACCCTCCGGGTAGTGCACTGTGCGGTGCAGAGCCCACTCAGCATCCGCCTCGAGGGCACAACCCACATGGCCTCCACTGCATCAACTTTTTCAACCCCGCCGCTGCTCCCTGCGCTGCGGGTGATGGAGATTAGGAAGATGACCATTCCGCGGCCGGAAGAGCTGGCCGGGCTTGTCGCCCAGCTTGACACACTTGTGATCGACGAACCGCACTTTGCTATCGATCCGGAGGATCTCGCGCAAGACGCGGACGTGGTTGAGTACACAGTACTGGGGGATGTGCTGGCGCAGATACCAACGGTGTGTCTCGACCTCGAGCGGCTTTCAAAGCAGCAGGTGCACCGCCTTTTGCGTACCGGCCTGTACAGGCACCCCGACCTGAGGATCCGCGTAATGCCCATGGCATCCCATAGGACCTACCTCGCCCAGTCAGAGGACGAATTCCATCGCGTCCTGTGGGACCCGTTCACCTCGCTCAACCCTTCCATCACCCAGTGATTCCTTGCATTGATATCCCATCCCCGTTGTACATAGCATCCTAGCACAATAAACGCATTGTTACTCCAATGTCCTCGTAACTACTCCAAGGGCATTTGAAGCTCGCTCACCAGCTTGGTCATCTTGCCTCCGTACGCCTCAGCGAGGACCCGCCGCTGCGTCCGGTCTTTGATCCCCGTAAGATACCGAGCCACGAGAAAGTCCACTGCGCGCTTCTTCGTCGCGTCGTCGCGGTACATCTTGCGCCATGGCTCGGTCGCATACACAAACTCAGAGCTCTGGCTCGGGTCACACGACTCGAGCGTCGTCTGGATCTCGCTGATCTCCATCTTGGACAGGGAATGGAACAGGGGCGCTGTATCAACTGCCTTCTCATGAGCATCGTGCGGCGGCGGAGGACCCTCAGTAAGCAGGCTCGTCAACCGTGACATGGCTGCCGCATATCCCTTCTCATCCACAGATCCGCTCCCATTGCCCGTCGACGCCGTCGACGCCGCCGACGTCTGTTTGAGCTCCTTGAGCCCTTCATTGAGGTGCCGGGTCAGGTTCTGCTTGCCCCACAGTATTTGGAAAGAGCGGTCCCCCATGGGCCCCTGTTTCTTCCACCGCTCGATCTCCTCGGGGCTCGCGCCAATGCTGCGGAGCTCGCGCTCGTACTCGGAGAAGAACTGCGTCCGTAGGGACGGGATCTGGAGCACCAGCATGAGAAACGTCGACAGGTCGTAGTCCATGTCCTGTGGGCCCGCGATCAAGCTGTCCCGCGCTTTTCCCATGATCTCGTTGAGGTCCATGCCGTTTGGCGCGCTCGTGAGCTTGTCCAACAGGGACGCCATCCGCTTCTGCGACTCGTCTGCCATTTGAAGTTTTGTCGTCTTGGGATCACCAAATGTCGACGACACATTTATACCCGCCGGTCCTCGGCATGGCGTATATACGGCTAATTCAATAAGAGAGTTACAGGGGGCTTGGGGGCAGGGCCTCCAACTACAGGGGGTCTGAGGGACTGGTCCTCGAGTGTCTACGGGTGCAACCGCTGTAACAAAAAATTTGTTACGGGCCTGGTTGGGAGATTTGTTACGCTGTAACTAGATATGGCATTCAAGTATAGTTAGTAATCATGGCTGGCTGAGGAGGGTCGTAGCCGCAGACTCGCGCAATTCGACTTTGCGAATCTTGCCCGACTCGGTCTTTGGGTAGTCGTTGACGAAGATGACGTACTCTGGGGTCATGAACGGCCCGAGGTTCTGTCTGACGTAGTCCTGGAGCTCTTCGGCGGAGCAGGACTGGCCGCGGTGGGGGATGATGTAGGCGGCGATTGCCTCGCCATACTTTGCGTCGGGGACTCCTACGACCGATGCCTGGGAGACCTTGGGGTGGGTGAAGAGGGCGTTTTCAATCTCGAGCGGGTGGATGTTCTCCCCGCCGCGAATGATCAGGTCCTTGATACGCCCCGTGATGGTGAGGTAACCGTCTGCATCGATGGAGCCCTCGTCGCCGGTACGCATCCAGCGGGTGCCATTGAGGTCGTAGACCATGCTTTTGTCCGTCTCCTCGGGGTTCTTGAAGTACTCCTTCTGGAGCAGGTACCCTGCGACGACAATCTCGCCCTTGGCGCCGATGGGTAGCGGGTCGAGGGAGTCGCTGGCGGGGTTGACGATGCGGGCCTCAGTGTTGGGCATGATGCGTCCCACTGTTTCGCAGCGCTTTTCAATGGGGTCGTCCGCCATGGTCATGAAGCTGACGGGGGACGTTTCGGTCATGCCGTAGCAAATGACGAGCTCGGTCATGTTGAACCGGTCCATGAGCTGGCGCATCATCTCGACCGGGACGGCGGACCCGGCCGCGATACCGGTCCGGAGGTACTTGAAGCTGCCCTTGAACTGCTCGTAGAGCTCCAATTGCTTTGCGAACATGGTGGGCACCCCACTGAGCCCCGTACACTGGTACTTTGCGACCGCCTTGAGCGACTCTTCGGGGTCGAACAGCTCGGACGGGTACACGAGGCACGCTCCATGAGAGAGCGCCGCAAGGTTGGACAGCACGAGCCCAAAGCAGTGGAACATGGGCACCGCGATGCATAGGTGGTCCTGCCCCGTCGGGTGCAGCGCATCGGACCCGGAGAGCTTCATGCGGTGGCCAATGTAGTTGCCATTGTTGACCAGGTTGACGTGGGTCAACGCCGCGAGCTTGGGCGCCGAGGTGGTCCCGGACGTGAACTGCATGTTTATGACGTCCTCCGGGTCCAATTGCGGCAGCGACGCCGTCGACGCCTTGGCGACGAGGCTGGGGAACTCGGCGTCGTTGATGAGCCGCACGCTCGTGTTGCCGTCCCGTGCGGCGCGGATGAGCCCCGCCATGGACTTGGTCCCCGACCCCCGTTTCTTGACGATGGCGTCCTGGGTCAGCAGCAGCTTGGCGTCGCAGTGGGCGAGCGCCGAGCGGAACTGCTCGTCTGTAAAAGCCGTGTTGAGTGGAATGAGCACCGCACCCGCCTTGGCAAGCCCCATCTGGACGACGGGGAATTCCCACCGGTTAGCACAGCACACGGCTACCTTGTCCCCTGGAACAATGCCCTCCTGCTCAATCAGATTGTGCGCCAGCTGCGTAGACAGCTCGTCCAATTGCCGGTACGTGATCATCGTGTCGTTCTGGTGCATCGCAATCACCGCAGGGCGGTCTGGATGGCTCGCAACCGTCCGCTTGAGCAGCTCTGGCAGCGTGATCCGCAGCAGCTCTGGCGAACTGGGGCCCCTAACGTGCGACGTGGACAGACTCCGCGCCGCTACTCGTAGCACTCGGCTTCGACATCTCAACACGGTGCGTAGCATTGTAAGATTGTATTACTGCCCAATATAGTACCAGTAGGCCGCTATTTAATACCCGCGACTTGGTCCCGTCCCCGCATCTCAATCCTGCCGAAACGCACCCTATCGTGCCCTGGCCACCCTATCGCCAACCCGGCCTGCAGCCGAAGCCTGAGTCCACCCCCTCTGACCGCCAAATGCCATCGTCTTTAGCCGCACTCCCCCACGGCGTCTCCCCGGAGTACCCCAGCCTTCCCCACCCAGCCGCACCAAGTCGCATTGTCGCATGTGCAAGCCCCACCAGCAACACCCCTGTTACACCAGCCCCGCCTGTAACAACCCGTAACAAAACTCCCAACCAGGATACTTCGAGGGCCAGCCCTCGAGCTCCCGTAGCGGGGGCTACGCCCCCAGACCCCATTGCTCTTGACATGAGCGGTTCCTCCGCGTAGCGGAGTTCCAGGGGGTCTGGGGGACTGGTCCCCCAGGATACTTGGTGGTGTAGTGTCTTCGAGGGCCAGCCCTCGAGCTCCCGTAGCGGGGGCTACGCCCCCAGACCCCCATTACTCTTGGCATGAGCGGTTCCTCCGCGCAGCGGAGCCCCAGGGGGTCTGGGGGACTGGTCCCCCAGGTAATTGCTTGAATATGTGTTTGAGTGTATATACTGCTAGTAATGTGCATTCGAGGGCCAGCCCTCGAGCTCCCGTAGCGGGGGCTACGCCCCCAGACCCCCATTGCCCTTGACATGAGCGGTTCCTCCGCGTAGCGGAGCCCCAGGGGGTCTGGGGGACTGGTCCCCCAGGTAATTGGTTTGGGGTGTATCCGTAGGGTGATTGGCCAATGGGGGTTGAGGCTGAGCGAGGTCGGGGCGGAGGAACTAAGTTCCGATGGCAGCCGTGCCGGGTCCGTGGAATCTGCAGTGCTGATTAATGGCATGACGTATTTTTGCTCAAAGGGGCAACCGAGTCCCGGGGATCTTACACGGCTGAGGGGCGGTGCGGCGACGGGAGGAATAAATATATTTTGCCGGGCCTAATGGCTATAGTGATATACAGATGCAGGGCTACTGGAGTTCAGGCTGGACCGGGGTTTGGTACTGCTCGTTGAGGATGCGGATGCGCTTAATGCCGTCGCAGTGGCCGGTTTCAATATGGGTCGCGATCCACTCGTCGGCGGTTTCAAACATGTCGCCGCACCCTTTACACTTGCCCGACACGCCGGCGCGGTCCCGCTTCTTGGTGCCGGGCGGGTAGTCGAAATGCATCGCCTTGAGGTGGTTCTTGTACGTGTCGCAGCGCGAAAAGCCGCCGTTTTGGTGGCACGCCGGCTCGAGTATGAGGTGGGAGCTCTGCTGGCCCGGGTGGGACGGGGAGGTATTGTGCTTGGTGAAGAGCGGGCACCGGAACGGCGCGTCGCCCTGGTGCGACTTTTGGTGTCGAATCAAATCGTTGGGGCGCGCAAACCCCCGGCCGCACACGTTACAGGTATGGGGCCGGCTGTGCTCGCTCATGTGGATCGACTTGTGCGTCGCCAGGTTGGAGAACCACCCGTTACACTCGCTACACTGCTTCTTCTTCCGCGCGCTCTTGCCCTGGCCATGTTCGGGGGACGGGTTGGTCAGCGACGCAATCCGCATCACCTCATTCTTCGACTCCGCCAGCCCCGGGTGGTGCTTATTGTCATGGACCGCCGCCGCCGCCGCCATCGTCAGCGCGTCCAGCGCCGAGTAGTCCTTGATGCCCTTGTCGGACGGAGACCCGTCCTCGCCGGGGGGGGGAGTGCTGTCCGCACTCGCAAGGGCAGGGTCCTTCTTGTCCTCAAGGAACGCGTTGCCCTCGCTGCTGTTGCTGTAGTGCGCAGTCGGGTACTGGAAGTGCTGCGTGGATACGAGCATCTCTAATCTCTCGGGTCGATGGGGGGTGGAAAGGAGAAAGGGTTTGCCGGATGGCTTATATATCTCAGCCGTCCCGTGAAAGCCGTCCTCCCTAATTTTTTCTTTTTGTCTCTGCTCATTTCTCGTTGGGACGTGTGGCTGACCACTCCGGTTTTTGTTTGCCCTGGGGGGGCGCGAGGCTGAACTCGCCCATGATTCGCGCGCGAGGCCGATGGCGTGCGCAAGCCGTGCAATGCGCACGGCTATGATGACGTAAAGCGGAGAAGTCGGGTAGCCGGGCAATCTGCCTATCCGGAGCGGCTGTGCCGGATCTGGTGCGGCTTTACTAACCCATTACTAACTCCGACGCCGTTGAGCGGGGGTCTCTATATAGCCCGCCGTGCCCATGCGCTCCGTCGCAGCTGGACCTGCTACGGCCGGCGATAGCTGGCCCTAAGGCGCTTCAATTGACTCCGGATATACCTGCTGCTATCGGTACTGGACCCGGGCTATGTGCATGTAAAGCTGATACACTGCACCACGCCGTTGATACCTGCGCAGCGTCCCATTAGGGGGTTTGGGGGCGTGCCCCCAACTACGGGAGCTCGAGGGCTGGCCCTCGAATACACCCCAAAGCAATTACCTGGGGGACCAGTCCCCCAGACCCCCTGGGGCTCCGCTACGCGGAGAGCTCGCTCTAAGGGGGGTTTGGGGGTGGAACCCCCAACTGCGGGAGCTCGAGGGCTGGCCCTCGAAGACGCTACACCACCAAGTATCCTGGGGACCAGTCCCCCAGACCCCCTGGGGCTCCGCTACGCGGAGAGCTTGCTGCAGCAATTGAGTACTGCCATGGCGTTATTTTTATTCCCACTTGGTATCGATTCTGGTGTACTAGTATCTCTTGCAATTGTCATCGGTGTGGTCCGTCGCAAATGGGTTACCGGTCTACCCGAACACTTACGGGTGGACGTACCACCTCAATCGGTTACTAATAAGCAGCTTGTCAGTATTGCAGGTGGTTCTATTACAAATACGTTAATACGACGCGTGATTACAGGATTAGGTAAGGTGATCCACTGGTATGCTGAAGTTTCATTGACGGGTAAATCCGTGGCTACGGTATTAGATCTATGGCTTCAATTGAGTATATTAACCTGGCCAGGGGGTTTGGGGGTGGAACCCCCAACTACGGGGTCTGGGGCAGCGCCCCAGGTGTAACAGTATTAGTAAAGGTGGTCCACCGGTGCGGTGTAAAGATCCATCATGTTGACGGGTATTAAGTGGCTACTGTAATGGGCTAGTGGTACTGTGGCTTCAATTGATTGTATTAACCTGGCCAAGGGGGTTTGGGGGTTCCACCCCCAACTACGGGGTCTGGGGCAGCGCCCCAGGACGGTGCGCAACGTGGACAAGGAGGTACAACGGTAATGTACAAGAGTATTAATATTAGCACGTCTAAGCGTATATGCGTCTTTTAGGGGTTTGAGAGGTATTGGTATTGGAGTTAGGCCTTTCGGGACCGGGTGGACTTTCGGGCCGCGGAAGAGGAGGCGGCGGCGTCGACAGGAGAATCGGATCGAGGGGTGTCAGGCGGGGCGTAGGTAGCGTCGGCGGTGGCCTTGACGATGCCCTCGTCCTTCTTGCCCTTCTTCTTGCTGGCCTTCTTGTAGACACGGATGTAAAAGGCGATGAACAGGAAGAGGTACGAGGTGAGCAGGGCGCAGCCGTAAATGGCGGCGAACTCCTCGCCGGCGCAGGAGCCCATGTTGGGCATCCACGGCCAGTAGGTGGAGGAGAAGTAGGTGTAGGAGGCAAAGTAGACGAACCCGAGGTCAATGACGAACTGGATGATCTGGGTTCGAGTGACCCACTCCTTCCACCACACCCGGATGGAGCAGGCGGACAGGAAGTAGTACCAGTACATGATCACGTGGACAAACAGGTTGAGCACGATGGGCACCCACGACACCGAGGTTCGGCCAATGAGCTGCGTGTAGCACAGCAGTGCGGTGGCGCCGTGGTGGTACGTGTGGAGGAAGGTCAATGGCTTCTTTCGCAGCACCAAAAAGACCGTATCAAGCAGCTCATAGTACTTGGTCAGGTAGTTGAGGTAGTACAGGGTGACAATGGGCTGGGTCCACGAGCCCTCGTTGCAGATCGCGTAGAGCAGGCCGTGTCGCACCAGGATGGGGATGAGCTGCTCGACGAGCAGAATGAGCAGGGTGAACGAGATGGCCGTGAGCAAAAAGTTGTGCAGCCGGAACAGCCAGTTGAGCTTGATCACCGGGGCGCCTCGGAGCACCTCTCGGCCGCCAAAGATGACAATGTAATACGTCACAATGGCCGCGACCACCTGCTTGGTGAAGGAGAAGGGCAGCGCCGGGTCGTTCTGAGCAAACTCAAACGACGACGCCGGGGTGCCAGTGATCTGCTCCGACGCGTAGTCAAACACCGACCACAGGTACACGCCGAATGGCCGGTCCAGGGTCGGGACACCAACTTCAAATGGCAGGTTCTCCATTTCTTTCTCTTTTCTGCGCGAAACTTTGGGGGGAAGGGAAAGTGGGTGGAAAAGGAAAGTATCCAGTTGGAGGCTCTGATTCGATGGGAAAAAAATCTAAACGTTGCGTTGGCGATATCTGGGACTTCAAAAAATTTCAAGGGGGTGTGCAGCGCAACTCACCCCTCTCCCCCTGTTG
>JAKTQL010002542.1:193872-219520 GCA_030558815.1 Blastobotrys malaysiensis | reverse complement strand
GGTCGCAAACGCCAGCCGCGACTGGTCCTGGAAAAAAGCAGGAATGTGCCCCCGCAGGGAATTGACCCACTCGTTACAGTCCCCCTGGACGTGGTAGTCCATCACATCCTTCCACATGGCCCGGGACACCTCGGTCGCGTTTACAAACACTACAATGCCATTGCGGGCCTTTACCGCCTTGGCCATGGTCCGCACAAGCTTGCGGATACCCACCACCTTGAGCGACGTGCCCAAAATAATGAGACAGTCCGGGTTCGCCCTCAGGTCGCTTGATGTACACTTGCCAATGAGTTCCCCATCTGGATGCTCCTCGCCGTAGAGCACAATGTTGGGCCGCAAGGACCCCACACCCGTGGCTCGCTTGCCCTTTTGTACCCGCTCCTGCTGCGACTCAAAACAGGACGGGCAGTCCGGCGCTACGCCGCTGTTACACGTGTCCTCATGCTCCATCGTCCAGTCGCATTCGTACGCACAGCTCATGCATTTGAGACGGTCAATGTCGCCGTGGAGCTGGATCACGTCCGGCTTGAGTTTAGGGTTCACGCCGAGCGAAAGTGCCTTGTCCGTCTCGAGCTTTTCCTCTAGCCGGTCAATGTTCTGGGTATAACATCGCAGCAGCTTCCCCTTGGCCTTGAGCCGTGAGATAAAGCGGTGCGTGTCCGTCGGGGCCGCCTGCAAAATCTGCCGCCGCAGCATGGCCATAAAGGTGAAAAAGACACAAATCGTACTCGGGTTGGAGAAGAGCACCGTGTCGAACAGGTCCTTGCCCTTGACGACCGCCTTGGGGTACTTGTGCTTGACCAAATTGTACAGCCCATTGTCCGACCGAAAGTCGGGGATGCCGGCGCCGCACGAAATGCCAGCCCCTGTAATTACAACCGCCTTGCGAGACTTTTGCACCCTCAGCGCAATCTCGCGCAGAGCCGTCTGCACCGACTCATCCTCAGAGTGCAATGGCAGCGTCTCCACCATGTTCAATCGCAAAGACCAAAGGGGGGTCGCGCGACTCTAAAAATTTCAACGCGTCTGGGTACGCCAAAATTGTATCTATCCAGCACTAGGGGGGTGTCTTGTTGCCAAGAAGGGCTCTCTCCGTGTCGTCTCAAGCTAATTGGCGCCAGCTGTCGCGAGAGTCTTTCGGGGGAAATGAGGGGGATGAATGTGAGTGGAGGAGAGGTCTTAGCTCCGTTTTGCAAATTAAAACAAAAACGCCGTTCTCAGATATACATCCCGCCGCACGCCGCAGGTGCCGCTCATTACTAGCCCCACCGGGGCGTTAAAAAGGTAATAATCCCCCCAAAAATAGTGGCAGGCGTGTTCGGGGGGGTCGTCAGTGCAGGGAGCTGCCCCCCATACCCCAGATGGCCCGGTTGCGGCAAATACACGCGGTGACCCCCGTCGTGCCCTGTCGTGTCCGGTCGAGGTGCCGTGCCCAGAGTTACACATGTCAGAGATGCGGCTTGGTGGGGCTCAAAAACGGCGCCGCACGCCCCGCCCGCCGCACGTAACTTAACTGGATGCAAAAAAGTTAACTAATCAAGGGGTCGCCCATTCGGCAGTGCAAGCCATCGTCATCCCCGACGAGGTAACGACCCGCGAACCAAGGCCCAAAAAAGATACCACGAATGAGTATTCCCGAGTCGCCATTAGTGCGCGTTGAACGGGGTGAGCTGCGGCCCAAAGTGCTGGGGCTCTACGAAACGCTCTTCGAGCCCGATCCGCGTACGGGCGAGCTGGGCAAGCCGGACGGGTTCTGGACTGAGCTGTACCTGCTACGGTGTAACCAAACCGCGCTCTACAAACTCTTCTCCTCAATGTCTGCCGAGGAGCTGCTCTCTAAAAAGAAGGTGACCCGCGAGTTGTTTGTAAAGGCGGTAGAGCACCTTGAACGGGCCCGGACCCCGGAGGAGGAGGACCTGGCCACGGTCGACAATGTCCTCTCCATCCTGACCATCTTCTTCCAGTGCATATTCTCCAAAAAGGGCTTTGTTAGTTACTCATCCGATATAATTGACCTTTTGGCGGGGCTCGAGGCAATTGACAAGGTGTTCCCCCGGCTCCTCAGGACTCTCAATGAGCTCATTCTGCGGGGGCACACGGTGCCCACGCGGGTTACTGCCATCAGAACAACCGCCATTGCCGCGGGAGGCGCCTTCCAAACGAGCCTGAGCACGTACTTTGCCCACAAGGATATGTTTGGGTCGATTATGGACTTTATCCATACCCCGGGGACGGATCTCTACGTGGGGGACGCCTTTTCGCTGCTCGGCATTTTGGCCAGCTTTGACAAGTTTGAGGCATACAACCCCTACCGGACGCGGCTCGCAGACTTTGTCGACGACGCGACAATGGTGAGAATTGTTCAAGCCTCGGGTCACGTGTGGTCCATCTGCCGCAACCAGTACCTGTCCCCGTCGTCTGCGGCCAGTTCTACGGGCCCTTCCCCGGCATCCTCGTCTTATTCGTTGGGCGCCTCGCTAGCGTCGTGGATGGGGTTCAAGGGCTCTGATTCGGAAGGGACTCACTCATACGACGACGATGAAGATCGCAGCAGCCTCAGCCTCAACCCCACAATCTCGCTATTACAGGCGGTATACGAGTTTGTGTACCTGAATCGGGTGTTTTGTCGCATGTTCTTACAGATTGAGGGCTCCAAGGCGGCCAAGACTGACGTGGAAGATGCTAAAAAGCCCCAGAGCCAGTCCTCGCCGGCGATCACCACGTTTTTGTCCTTTTGTACATTCTTGTTGCAGAACCAGAAGCAGTCTGATGACCGCACTGCGACCTACTCGCGGCTCTGCCTCCTGGTTCTGCGGGTGCTCGTGGAAGACCAGGGGACCGTGTCGGGCCTGCTGGTAGATGAGCAGCACAAGACGAAGGAGATTGTTGTGTGCCACCAGCGCAACCCAGTGCTACCAAAAGTCGTCCGCCCACGGGTGCTCATGGAGGGCCTTCTTGATGCGCTCCAGTGTGCGCTGCGGTACAACACCAAGCGAACTATGGACTATGACATGTATCTACTGGCGCTTACAACCACGTTCCAGACAATTGCATATCTGCGCCAGTCCAGGTCGCGCGTGGAGTACCACTGGCACGAGTTGTGGCGCACGCTGATATCGCTGCTCAAATTTATGAACTCGCACCCGCCCAAGACCAATGGCGACAAGAAGCCGGACCAGTGCGCCGAGCTCATTTGCATCATCCTCGCGACCTGTCTCATCCACGGGGACACCATCTTGCCCCAGGCGGACCAGTACGACGACTTGTTTTACAAGCTCATGACCGCATCTGGAGACCTTGACCGGGCCAAAAAAGTGTATCCTTACCTACAGTCCTCCCCGGCCATGTCGGTACTGGTGGCGGCCATTAACCATTACAAGGCTCTTATCGACAAGCAGTCGGGGCGGAACCGGGTGCTTACTGCTAAGCAGGTGTCGGACATTATCAAGCAAGGGTACCAAACCCTTTCGCTCAACCAGGTGGTTAATAGCCAGCAGGCAGCCGGGGGGAACAGCGAAGTTTCGACCTGGCTGCTCACCGACTCAATGCCAAAATATAGAGAGAGCGATGAACGGCTCTTTTTCAAACGCGCTACGCGCCACGTTATTCACGACATGCAAAAACTCTACGCATTTAATAGTACTGCTTAATGTATTCCTTCACAACTTGATAAACTGAGGGTACCAACTTTTGAAACTTTTAACCACATAAACTGAAGGTACACTTTCGACAATTTTAACCAACTTTTGACGAACCAGATGAGGGCTAACAAAATAAACAGGGGATGTATATACCAATATATAAATACACTTAAATAAAAGGCCTACGCGGCCTGGCTGTTGACTGCGAGTTCCATGATTAGGCGCGTGGCGAGATGCAAGAAAGGATAGGCCGAGAACGTGTCAAACTCCTTCTTGGCCGGCTGCTCCTTGGCGGACGGATCAATAGAATTGGAGCGGCGTTGCGAGTCTCCTTCCCAGCCGTCAAACTTAAAGTCGACCAGGTAGTTGTTCTGTTCAAGCTGATAGAGCTGGATACGCATTTTCATGAGCTCGTCACTACCGGTATTGCTGGTCGCCTCCTGGTCCTCGCCCTGCTGCGGGCGGCCAATCTTCCACCGGACATGTATAGTCCATAGGTCATCATCTAGCGGCTTGGCCCATTCGGCGCCCAGGTTTTTGAGTGCGCGGTAAATCTCGCCCATCACATCGAGCGGGTAGGACCTACTTCGAATGCCAAAGTGCCACCGCGTTTTGGACTTTTTGGTCGATATTGGGCTCAGTTTCTTCATCTGCGAGTGGCCGTAGGCCTCCATGTTAGCGCGATGGTATGCAGGGAGCGAGGACGGGAGCACGGCAATGGTGGTATTCGGGGTCGCGAGGCCCACCGACGTGTCAAACCCGGCGGCCAGATGCGAGTTATCAAAGGTCAGCGCAGGAGTGTTTCCCTTGCCAAACTGCTGGGGCACGCCCGAGGTGCGGCTCGGCGTGTTGAGCCGGGGCGTGCTCACAGCACTGCTCTGGTCCCCGCCATTGTCCGTCATGTACTGGTCAATTGTGTCCTTCTTGAACTTGGTGTTCTCTCTAAACGTTTGGTTGTCCTTGAGGAGCTTGAATGCATCGCGAATCTCGCCTCCCTCTCCCGCGTCGCGCTTGAGAGCTTCATAAATCTGCTCCTTGTCGTACCCCATCGTCTTGCTCAGCATGGTCACGAGCTCGTCGTCAATCTCCACCGTGTCGTCCGTCTCGTTCATGGTCGCCTCAGGGAGCAAATAGTCGGGAATGTCCACCTTGAACCACGGGTCATCCATAATCTCCTGCACGGTAATTCGGTTCAGCGGGTCCACGACGAGCATTCGCTGCAACAAGTGCTTCGCGCCGGGGGACAGGAAATTGGGCAGCGTGTACACACCATTGCTAATCTTTTTGAACAGCACTGGGATAAACTCATCGTCAAACGGCAGTCTTCCGCACAGCATCACGTAGAGAATAACGCCGCACGACCACACATCCACCTCGGGGCCCGCGTAGAGCTTGCCCGAGATGACCTCGGGCGCCGCATAGTTGGGCGAGCCGCACGACGTTTTCAAAAAGTTACCATCGGTCATAATGTTCGAGAGGCCAAAGTCGGCAATCTTAACGTTAAGGTCCTCGTCGAGCAGCAAGTTTTCGGGCTTGAGGTCCCGGTGCACAATCTTGTGGCGGTGGCAGTACTCGACCGCCGAGATGATCTGCTGGAAGAAGCGCCGGCCCTCGTCCTCGGGCATGGGGCCCCGCTGCACAATGTACTCAAAGAGCTCGTTCCCAGCAAACTCAATCACCATGATAATCTCGTCCTTGGACTTGATCACGTCGTAGAGCTTGATAATGTGCGGGTGCCGCAGCAGCCGCAGATAGGAGATCTCTCTCTCGACCCGGCCCTGCATATCGCTCTTGGCCAGCGTCTTACGGTTTATAATCTTGAGCGCCACTCGCGCGTGGATCGCCATGTGGTACGCCAGCTTGACCTTTCCAAAGGACCCCTCGCCGAGCGTTTTGATGATTTGGTACCGCCCAATCCGCTGCGGCGGGTGTTGCGCTTGCGGCTGGCCCGGCGGCTGCTGGGCCGGGGGGCGCTGCTGCTGTTGCTGCTGGTCTGCTTCCATTGGTCTCTGTGATATCCCAATGGCCAAACACCAGCCCTTGGTTCTGTTAAAATATTAAATGCCCACCGGGATGTGGCCTGACAGGGTGTTACAAGTGATATCAAAAGGGTCGATTTGTGTGTTTTGCATGGGAGGGCTGTCCCATCGTCCCAACCACCCGGCCCGCGCACGCAAGATGAACAATGGCCGAGCACTGTTTCGCCCTTTTATTACCAGGCAGCGCCGGCTAGTGGTGGCCGGGAAGCAAGGGGCGGCCAGAGGGGCATTGTCCCTTGTCTCTAATTGGCCAATGGAGGGCAAGGTACCCATGTCGCAATGTCGCATTGTCGCCACATGTACATCACCTGTTTCACCTTGGGGTACGCGCGCGACAGGGTGACTAGTACCGCTCGTAGCGGTGTCGTTGAGAGCGGTCGCGGCCAAACTTGTCGCGGCTCGGAGACCTGTGGCATCGCCGGCGCCTCGGGGACTGCGGAGACCGCGGGGACCGCGATGGAGATTGAGAACGGGACTGTCGCCGGCGCCGCGGGGACCGTGGCGACCGGGAACGCCTTGTCGAACGACGTTGATCGTCGCGGCCCCGGTCCCGGCGACCTCCTTGGGAACGCCCCTGGGGACGCCCTTGGGAGCGGATTGCTTCTTCGCGCTTGATTTGCTCCAATTTGAGCTTGACTAGCTCGGGCGGAATGCCGTCTGGGTCCGCTTGTGCGGTTAGCAGCAGATCCCACAGCTTTGTACAAAACGGAAGCGCCTTATCATCAAGGAACCCTTTCAATTGCAGGTATATAGCCTTGATATCAGGGTCCTCCAGTAGCTCAATTGTGTAGTCTACGACAATATCATCCCCTGGAATGATTCTCTCTAGCTTATTCACTGGTTAGTCCCCCCCTGAGAATAACTGGCGGTACTTACCTCCTGTGCGATCCACACCTTGATAACGTCTCTATTAACCTTTGCGATATCTACACTCTTATCAAAGCTCTCGGGCAGCCGCACCCCAGCCAGATCCTTCCGCCTCTCCCGCTCAATGGCTTGCTCCGACGCAGGAACCCCTCTAAACATGGCTGTATCAATGGTTACAACGCTTGTGGGGATTCAAAAATTGTGCGCCTTCCTCCCAACTACGGGCCTTGGCCATGTGCCTGCGGCGTACGCGATATATCATATGGTCAATTGTGCCCAGTAGGCGACCGGGTCCTTACAACTACTATGGCGACTAAAACCCCTCTAAAGGGTTCAATCGGTCCCTGCAGGGCTGTGCACGAGGGTCCCGGAAGCGTCAAAGTTCCCATTACCCGGCGACTGAGCCAACTGATGATGACTAGTGAGGTTGGGCGCGCGAACGTGATGATTTGTAATGTCCGGCGCTAAGGTCGGACCGATTTCAGGCCGACATCACTGGGCAATTGCATGCTTAATAATAGCACCCATAGGGCACCCGTAGGGGCACCATCAACATGACGGCCCGTCTAACTGAAGAAATCGTTATAATATTGAATAAAAAAATGGCCACTACCGTACCCACTCCGTAGAATGGCCTGGGAAGCTAGCCTCACACGGCTACGACACTCTCGTATCGTTTAAAATACGGGCTTGGCACTTTGGGTTCCGCCGTGCACGGAATTCCGATTAACCTCGGCGATGGACCCCCGCTGATCAACGCCGACGATAAGCCCCTATAGCCGACGAGGAAAAAATGTAGTGTAAGAGCCCAAGGTCTGTCAGAGAACAAACTTTAAACAGGTCTATCCGAGCAGGTCTTCATTGGCCTATCCGAGCAGGTCTTCATTGACGTGGTTATGGATTTATATCAAAAAAAAAAACGTCAATGGAGTCTGGGTGGCTTTTTTTAGTAGTGCTCATCGCATATAAAAAGCGCCGATGGCCGTTCTGCATGCCGTGCCGCTTCGGTGATAGCAACGCTCCCGGGGGCTGAGACACGCGATAGAAAAAATCTCTCCGAGGGGGCATAATACTGGGCCCGTTGAATAGGTGTATAAGTGGAAAAATTTTATGTAGTGCCGTAGACGAGAATATAAAATAGAATTCATATCCCTCTCTCTTTTGATTTTTTTCCCTCTTCTCTTTAATCTTTACCTTTTTACCTTCTTTATATTTTTTGGTATCCCGACCATTAGTACTGGCTCTGATATACCCCATCGTTCAGGTTAGAAATACCATATCCCGGGCTAATATTGTATAGCTGATCCTCGCAGTTATCCACTGTAAATACTTTTAATTATATCCACGACCGCTGTACAGTCGATCCTTGCATATCCTGGAAATTAACAATACTCGAAAGAACAATGTCGGACTCTGAAAGCCAAACCGACAACTCTGAGAAGCTCAATCCCAATGTCACGAAGCAGTCTAATGCCTCGGAAATCGTAGAACAGCCGGAGCATTTGTTTGCCGACGACCCCGAGGTCCGGGCCGCGACGAGCCCGCTGAACCGGGTCTCTACTGGTGCCTCGGCCTTTTCGCAGCAGGAACAGGACCTGGTCGCTCGAGTGCTTACTGGCAGCCACAAGCCCGACACAAGTCCGCTGCCCAAGATGGGCGGTGGTAAGGACTACCCGCCAGAATTGCCAGAAAAGGACCCATGGCGAGTCGACTTTGACGGACCAGCGGACCCCATCTTCCCCCACAATTGGCCGTTGACCAAGAAGCTGGGCATTTGCACCGTTTTGGGATTCACCACCCTGGTCTCTGCATGGGGCTCTTCGGTGTTTGCGTCGGCCGTGCTGGACGTGGCTCAGGAGTTCCACGTTGGTACCGTTGTGGCCATTCTCGGGGTTTCTCTCTACGTGATGGGCTTTGCATCCGGTCCCGTTCTGTGGGCGCCCATTTCTGAGCTGTACGGCCGAAAGATTCCTATCCTCATCTCCATGATGGGTCTCTGCGTGTTTAGCTTTGGTGTGGCGGTCGCGAAGGACCTTCAGACGGTTATCATTTGCCGATTCTTTGGCGGGTTCTTTGGTGCTGCTCCATTGGCCGTGGTTGCGGCGGCGTTCTCTGACATGTTCAACAATGAGCATCGAGGCACTGCATTGACCATCTTCTCCGGCACTGTGTTCTGTGGCCCCATTGTCGCCCCGGTAGTGGGTAGCTTTATCAGCTATTCGTATCTGGGCTGGCGATGGACCGAGTACATTACTGGTATTATGGCTGCATTGGCGCTGGTTCTCGACGTTTTCTTCTACCAGGAGACGTACCACCCCATCATTTTGTGCAAGAAGGCCTCGGAGCTGCGACGACGAACCGGCAACTGGGGCATTTTCGCCCCTCATGAGGAGGTGGAGCTCGACATTAACGCTATCATCACCAAGAATGTTGCCCGGCCAGTGCTCATGCTTATTCGAGAGCCAATCTTGCTGCTGCTTACTCTGTACACTGCCTTCATCTATGGTATCTTGTACCTGTTCCTCGAAGCTTACCCAATTGTGTTTGCTGAGGGATACCACATGAAGGGCGGTGTTGCCCAGCTGCCATATCTCGGTCTGGCTATTGGCATGATCATTGCCATGGTCGTCATTGCATTTGTGTTTGAGCCACGATACAATGCCAAGCTCAAGCTCAATAACGGCAAGCCAGTCCCAGAGGCTCGATTGCCTCCAATGATTTTGGGTGGCATTATCTTCCCGCTTGGTATTTTCTGGTTCACGTGGTCCGGCAACTATCCAGACCGTGTCCACTGGATCTGCCCAACGCTGTCGGGCCTGTTTACTGGGTATGGTCTGTTGTCCATTTTCCTGTGTGCCATCAACTACATTGTCGACACTTATCTTTTCCTCGCGGCCTCTGCCATGGCGGGTAACACGATGCTGCGAAGTGCCTTTGGCGCTGCCTTCCCCCTGTTTGCCACAGCCATGTTCCACAACTTGGGCACTAACTGGGCCGGCACACTTATTGGATGTGTTGGGTTTTTGCTGGCTCCAGTTCCAGCGCTCTTTTATCTGTTTGGCAAGCGAATTCGAAAGAATTCAAAGTATGCCTTTGATCTTTAAAGTTTTCGTTTTGAATAGTCTGTAATTTTTAATCTTTGCCTTGCTTAAAGCTGTACTTTGTATGGAATCTCCGGAATTGAGCCTACCATGGTATATGGAATCTGTGAAATACTGAACGTACCGTGGTGTGTTGGATCTCCGGAATAGTTCAACGTACAATGGTATATTGGATCTCCGGAATAGTTCAACGTACCATCGTATATTGGATCTCCGGAATAGTTCAACGTGTATCAGAATCCCCATTATTCAACAAGCAAAAACCATACATTCCTAATGGATCAAATAAATAATTGTAGACTATTGTACACCCTGTAGTTCAGTCTCCTCTCAACCTCCGCTACCTGTTCTGCGAAAGGCAAATAGCCTCCTGGAGCTGTGAAAGTCGGTATACAGGCCCGGCACCGTCGCAATGTGCCTTGCTGCGCAGGTAGTCAAGAACGAATTCAACATCAACGTCCTCACCACCCAGCTCAAACATCTTCTGCCACACTGTACCCGCACCCAGCATCACGTCATGTCGCTCGGAATGGTCGTACTCGGCAAACGACGGGTTCTCTGGGCTCTGGTCGTGCCCAATAAGCAGCTCCGAAAAGAACTTGTCCTGAGGGAAAGAGGCAATGGCCGGGGACCGCCGTGGCTGTTGATTCTGCTGTTGCTGGCGCTGGAGAACCTCCTGCTTGGTAGCCATCACCGTGTTCTCCTTCTTGAGCCGGTCGTTCTCCTTGGCCAGCCGGGTCATCTCCTCCTGCGCCTGTATAAGCTTTGATTCCAGCTCCCGCACTTTTTGCTCTTTGCGCTCTCGAAACGCCCGCTGGGCAGCCCGGTTCTGCGCCTTGCGCTTCCGCTCCAGCTCCTCGGCCGCCAAGTCGTTCTTACCCTTGTAATTCACGGGGGAGTGGCCCTCTGAAGAGCTATTGTCGTTGCCAGTGCTTGGCTGACTAATGCCAACCTCCGGCGTAGGCGGCACGAAATACCCTCCGGGGGTCGGCTGCGTGGCTACAAAGTCCTGCGAGTCAAAGAGATAGTTCATCGTGTCCATCGAGCCGTTACTCTAATGGGAATATGGGTTAACCGGTCGCAAATAGCTGCTTTGGAGGGTTGAGTGGTTTTTTCGTGGTACGGGGAATCGGGGCACCGTGAGTCCTTGGCCTATAGTACTTGCGATCCAAAATGCGAACAGTCTGGCTATAGGATTGGTTGTAGGATTCGGGTCTGGCTTGAGTTGTTAGAGTTCGTACAATAGTATTATATGCTGGCATATATACTGGATTTTTGATGCAATCCCGGCCAGTTGCTCCAGGACGATATGTGGGTGAATTAAAAGATTAGATTGGCTCAATTAATTGGTAGACTACGGTAGACTCCTGGACATTGACTTTGGATAGTACGGTGGTTGAATGCGAATAAATGCTAATAAATGCCAATAAATGTCAATAGCGACTAATGTCAATAGTTCCTGGTAACATGTGGCTGTGCGGCATGCAGTGGTGCGGCTGGCAGTTATGCGGCTGACGATGGTCTGTGCATTACCGGGTCTGGGGTAATGACATTTCATTTACCATGTATTCTGGTACGGAATCGTTATCGGTAATTTTTAATCCACAATACCATGATACTAGTCTTTTTGGTTAGTGCGGCGATTGCGCATGATTCCTACATTTCATTTACAATGTACAATATATCGTGTTTACAGGTACATCGATAATCCTGGAATTTGATATTTGATTAATAGAAAGATTATGCAATTGATTCCACCTACCACATGTAATAACCTTTGATTAGAGTAATCCTAAAAAACCCGTATCTTCATACGCTTGTTAGTACGGTTTATGAGAGTGTCCTCCGAGTAGGACATTAAAGATTGTGGTCGATATTAGGATTTGGTACAATATCTAACGGTAATTATTGTGGCCAATATTCGGATTTGGTATAATATCTACCGGTAATTATCGTGGTCAATATTCGGATTTCGCACAATATCGAATTATTGTGGTCAATTTCATGGATTTGGTACTTCTAATGATAGAAACAATAAATGAGAGTCAAATAAATACTATAGCGCTGGTAACAATCAGCAAGAGTCTGCCGGACTACGCGGCGGCTTGATCAACGGAGTCGTCTCCGAGAGCTTTGTAACGTCCTGCTTGCAAATGGGACACGTCTTCTTGCGCCCCACAAGCCATTTCGTGATGCAATCGGCATGGAATTCATGGTCGCACGGCAGGCGCATGACCTTGGATGCCCCCGAAACATAGTCCTCGAGGCAAATGATGCATTCTCCAGCAGAAACCCATATCTTCTCCGGGCCATCGCGCGGCTCTGGGCTACTGGGCCCCGCATTGGCCTGCGGCGGCGCCAACGACGGAGACGGCGGACGCTGCCAGACCCGGGTCGGCAAGGACTTTACCAAGGACCGGGGAGCCCGCTCCTTCATGACGCGGTACCGCCGGTGGAACAGCAACAGCCCATAAATGAGCGACAGCGAACACAGTGGGCTGATGAGCAAAAACACCATTGTGTCTGCGATCGGCGACGACTCGGCCGTCGTCTCAATTGTCACAGTGTCCACCTCGCGGAGCACATCGTACGACTCGTACGACACAAACACCGACGGCACCCGCGCCATGTCAATCTCCTCCTTGGTGAACATGGTAACGAGCCCGCGCCGCCGCACATTGTCGCCCACCACCACCGCAACAGCACCCCACTCCTGTAACACCAGCACCTTGTCGTAAAACCCGCACCCCCCGCGGCGCACCAGCGCAATTTTCTCGCGGAGGTCCTCATACCCGTCGTCAACGTTGCACGCCAGGGACCCCACCTCGGCGAGGGACCCGGTAAACCCGCCCCGCCGCGTCTCATTGTTCGACGGCGGAATCATCGGCCCAAACGTCGCCGGCCGGGCTGGCAATGATAGGTTCGTTCCAGGGGAGGTCACCACCGCACTCAGCGGGATGAGCACGGGGATGCGCCCTGCGCGCTCGTACGACACCTCCCCATGGCGCACCAGCATCGCGACCAGCACCAGGCACCCTAGGAGCACCACCGCAGCAGCCCGCCTGGCTATCATCATGGCCACCATTCTACGGACGCCCCAGTCTCCAAACGGACCCTGGTGGCTTGTGGCTTGTATGGTATAGAAACGATCAAGGCTCTAGTTCGCGCTGAACCCAAGCCCGTGTATAAAACGTCTACGAAAAGTCGGTTCTGTTCAAGGGAGAGTTCTATCTCGTCCCGTAGTGCACTGCCAAGGGTTTTGGCTCTCTGTGTGCTCTCTGCACGCCTAAAACACTGCAATGTAGCCCGGTTTGGCTGGGGGGCCTCCACTGTTGTGTGGAGGCAAAACAGCGCATATGCCGGCCGCACCTGATTCTTCACCCCGCGCACGCGCGCAGCCCCATAAGACTTTCAGCGACGAAATATTACTACTCGTAGCAGAGGGCCCAGATTCCAGTGGTGGGGGGAGAGGGGCGGGAATCTGGTCAATTGGCATGAGCGCTGGCGGGAGGCTGTGACTGGGGCCATCGGCTTTGTTGATATTGCTGCAGGATGTACTGGGGCTATGTGCGTATGAGTGCAGGACTGTGCAAAGCTTGCTGTCAACGGTGATCAATTCTCGAGGCGCTCATGCCAAGGCGATGTAGAGTACATACGAGGTACCGGTAAATAGTTGGTGACATAATCTAGAGACGGGTACGTAGTAGTGCATTGGTTTACATTTTCCGCCTAACACCATGTTGAAGTGAGTGGTTGAGAACATTGGCATGTGAAACTTGCATGAGGCTGCGGTACCGACGACACCGACTCCAGCATACAAGGGCTACGACGGGTAGTTGGAGAGTAAGAGACATGGTACGACGAGTCGCAATTGCAATGACGGATGGTGGTGGATTACCAATTACATGTCTGACAACCAGTAGAATAACGAACATGAACGATGCCCTATAGAAGCAATCGAACCAGATTTTACCGTAGGTAGGTATATTAATTTTCCTATCCTTTGACTATACTCAAAATCATTAGTATAGTTAGGTATTTCACTATTCTAGTGCTCAAGTTCTCCTTCGCCGTACACAATGGACTAGCCAAAGATTATTATTCTACCGGGTAGTGTTCAAGGATAGGAATAATTAATAGACATAGACATCTAGGCTTGTAGTGTTTGATTGGAAAATTAACAAGTAACCATACATAGACAACGTCTACACTTGTGGTGTTTGGAAAAATTAACAAATACATAGACAACATCTACTTGTGGTGTTCGATAGGAAACATATAATCATACAACATCTACACTTGTGGTGTTTGGAAAAATTAACAAATATACATAGACAACATCTACTTGCGGTGTTCGATAGGAAACATATAATCATACCGGTACATTAACAATGGTATAATATTCAAAGGAAATTAACAAACATACATCGACATCTACACTGGTAGTTCGATAGGAAATTAATCATCCATAGACATGGTTAGTCAAGGAAACAAGTCTAGTGAGTAAATCTATTATGTAGATCAAACGGAAGAGACAATATCGCTGGCATTCTTGAGCGCGGCAACCATCTTCTCGCACTCCTTACGTCGCTGCACCGTAAACTCATTCTCCTTGACCAGGTCGCTCATGTCCTCCGTATTGTACATTTGCTCCAGCAACTCCTTCTGGATCTCATGCTTGCTGTAGATAATCAAATTGTACATGATGGACTTGGGGACCAGATCCGCAATGGTCCGCTGCACAATGCCAAAGTAGCTCTGGATCAACAGCTTGATGACCTCCGTCTCAATCGTCTCCCGCTCCGTCATCTGGCCGCTCGCTCGTAGCACATTTGGCGGAGGCTCCATCGCCGCCAGCCGCTTCTTGGACTTGGACGCGAAAAAGTTACCAAAGAACCCGCCAAACGTGTCGTCCCCGGTCTGCTCCTTGGTCAGCGCCGCCGAGTTGTGCGCCAATGGCTTGCCCGTCTTGGGGTCCACCTGCACCGGCTTGGTCGACTGCACCCGCTCCGTGACAATGGACATGGCCTGGCTGCCCTTGAGGAGGTCTGGGTGCGCCGTGTTGATGTAACTCTCCTCCATATCAACAATGTCAGTCACCAACTTGTTTGTAGGAATGAGCGCCTTGCGCAAAAAGGCAATAAACGTCGTAGACAGCTTCTCCTTGAGCGCCGGGTACCGGTTGAACTGCGGCTTGGCCAAAATCTGGTTGAGAATTCGCACCAGCTCGTCATAGACCAAACTTACACACTTGAGACTCGGATCCTCAAACCGCCGAATCTGCCGCTTGACCAAAAACTCAAACGGCGCAGTGCCCACAAACAGTGACGGGGCCTGGCCCGACGAGTTGTGCAGAATGGTTCGAATATCGGCGTCCTTGATCTGGTCAAACGGATCTAGCGACTTTACACCATTGTTGAAAATCTCGTGGAATACAAAACTGATTCGCGCTCCACCCCCGAGCTCGGTGCTCTTGAGATCGCTCGCCTTGCCCTCCAAAATGGACCGGTACTCGTTGCAAAACTCGGTAATGGTCGTCAGCACCGTGTTGGCCGGAGAGACCGCCTCTGCGGGGCCCAGCGCCGCCAGCTCCTGCTGGTACTTCTTGAGCGTGTTCTCAATCTTGGCCTTGGTGTCCGGCAGCGTCAGCTTGATGTGGTTGAACAGAATCTTGTTAAGCTTCTTGGCCAGGAACGGCGTACCACAATAGTGGCTGTTGGCCCGGTACGACGGATGCTCCTCAAAGAACTTATTCTCAAACGCCAGCGCGTCCTGGATCGACTTGTTGCTCTGCACGTCCTTCTGGCCTCGGTTGATCACCGGCACGTACCCCAGCTTGAGCGGGATAATTCGCCCGGACAAAATGTCCACCACATCAGTCCCCTCGTCCATAAGGTCAATCTTGGTCAGCACGCCAACCGTCCGCGACCCTTCAGGGTCAATCTCCCGCGCCAGCTTGAGACCGTCCGAGTTGGCCAGATCCGTGTTGGCCGCCGTAACCGACAAAATGATCGCATTCGGCTTGGAAATGTACTTCATCACCATGTCCCGGATCTGCTTCTCAATGTCCTTGGGCTGGTCCCCGACCGGAACCTTGGTAAGCCCAGGGAGATCGACCAGTGTCAGGGTCAACACATGCGGCGAGTAGATACGCAAATTGATGGGACTAGGCGAGATCCCGGCATTCTTGCCCGTCGTGTTCTCGGTCTCCTTGACAATCTCCTGCCGGATCTCGTTAAAGTCGTAAATCTTCTTGTCGGGTAGGTGCAGGAACTCGCCCCACTCGTCCTCGTTCGTCTCATTCTGCTGCTCCGTCTTCTCAGGGTGCGCCGTCGCCCGCCGGTTAATCAGCTGCAGCACCAGCGGCCGCCGCGTCACAATGCCCGTACCTCGCGGCAAGAAGTCCCGCCCGACAATGTTCTCCAGTACGGAACTCTTGCCGCTCGACTGGGAGCCCACGACCGTGATCTGGGGGAGGTCAATGGGGTTGGCATTCGGGCCCAGCGTCGCCAGGGCGTCCTATACATTCCGGTCAGCGCCGCCACTCGGTACCCCTCTCCACTCACCTGAAGCCGATTGACCGTCGTAATCAAGTTCTGGTCCATCGTATTCTCGTCTGTCTAGTTGTTGGAAGACTCGGCTAATGGAGGGGGTCGTCTTGACACCTCAGGCGGTGCATGGGTTGCGTAACTTGACTGCGTCTTAACTACTTGACTAAGCCGCACAAAGCCGCATAAAACCGCACAATATTCCCTGGGGGCCTGGGGGTGCAACCCCCAGCTACAGGAGCTCGAGGGCTGGCCCGCAAAGGCACTGGTGCAATGTCACTGGGGGACCAGTCCCCCAGACCCCCTGTAGCAGGGGCTCCGCCCCTAGAACCCCGATGTGTGAGTATGGATTGGTGGGGCATCCGCCAGCACGGAGAGAGCGAGTGCGGGTAGAATGAGTGCGGGTAGATACCGTGGTATATAACACCCCAATAGTTTGGACAATCGCAATAGTAACAATTACTATGACCGAGAAGCAATTGAATAAACCGGAGAATACTTCTCCTTCCTCGGGCCGGCCGCTTTTAGATAGCGAATGGCTTGACTTATCCCGTGAGGGCCAACAGGCCGCCCACCGCGAGAAAAACATGGGCATACGCGAAGCGTTTCGGCGGTACCCATTGGCCTGTCTGTGGTCACTTGTCATCAGCACCACTCTGGTCATGGAAGGGTACGACGTGTCGCTTCTCTACTCGTTCTACGGGTACCCGCAATTCCAGCACAAATTCGGCGAGCCAGTCGGCGATGGTAGCTACCAAATTACTCCCGCATGGCAGACGGGACTGTCGAATGGAGCTAATGTCGGAGAGATCATTGGCTTATTCATCAATGGCTATGCATCACACCGCTGGGGACACCGCCGGGTGTTGGTTACGGCAATGGCCGCCGTGTCTGCGTTTATCTGTTTGCAATTCTTTGCGCCGAACATCAGGGTGCTACTGGTGGGCGAGATCCTATGCGGTATTCCCTGGGGGATCTTCCAGACGAGCGCCCCAATCTACGTGTCTGAGATATGTCCATTGGCAATCCGTGGGTTCATGACAATGTACATCAACCTTGCCTGGTCGCTTGGCGCACTCATCCTAACATTTGTCGTGCGAGGGTGCCTGACGCTGGACAATGAGTGGGGGTATCGCATTCCATTCGCCGTCCAGTGGGCATGGCCGGCGTTGTTAATCGTCCCCCTCTACTGCGCACCCGAGTCGCCGTGGTTCCTGGTGCGCAAGAACCGGCTCAAGGCAGCGGCAAAGTCACTTGCCCGGCTCGAGCTCGGGGCTGACCCACGCGAGATCAATAATACAGTGTCCATGATTCAGCACACCAATACTCTTGAGAAGGAGAACACCAGGGGGACTACCTACTGGGACTGCTTTCGCGGCTACGAGCGGCGCCGGACCGAAATTGCCTGCATGGTCTGGGCTGGACACACTCTTTGTGGTGGCCAGTTCCAAGGGTGGGTCGTGTACCTCTTTCAAACGGCAGGAATCTCTGCAACCCAGGCATACAACGTGTCTCTAGCCCAATGCCCTCTGGGTGTCGCTGGAACTATCCTATCATGGTCGCTCATCCCCTGGCTCGGGCGGCACACAATGTATGTGGGAGGCATGTTCCTGCTATGGGTTGTATTGCTGGTGATGGGCCTCGTGGCATTGGCGCCCGACTCCAATGTAGCAGCGCAGTACACGGCCGGCTCTTTTCTCATGGTATTCACCTTCTTGTTCAACCTTACCGTGGGGCCAATTGGGTACCCGCTCATCACCGAGGTGTCGTCGACGCGGCTGCGACAAATGACGCTGGCCCTGGCACGCATTGCGTACATTATCGTTACCATCGCCGCGGCAGTGGCTAGCCCGTACCTGCTCAACCCCACTGCGGCCAATCTCAAGGGGAAAGCCGCCTTGGTATGGGCGGCGCCGTGCCTGTTGACATTCGTATGGGCCTTCTTCCGCGTCCCGGAGACGAAGCACCGCACGTTTGAGGAAATTGACCTCTTGTTCCACCACCAGGTGCCCGCCCGCAAGTTCAAGTCCTACCACATTGACCCTTATATAGATGTCAGCTCTTAACGGCCTTTGGGGCACACAATGGGGGTCTGGGGGTGCGACTCCCAGCTACGGGAACTCGAGGGTTAGCTCTCAAAGATACTTTTGGCTCAATTGACCTGGGGGACCAGTCCCCCAGACCCCCTGTAGCAGGGGCTCCGCCCCTAGAACCCCACTGCAATGGGAGCTCGAGGGTTAGCCCTCAAAGACACTTGGTCGCGCAATTGACCTGGGGACTAGTCCCCCAGACCCTCAGGGGCTCTGCTGAGCGGAGGTCCTCGAGGATAGGAAAGTATCAGCCGCTTACCAAGTTCCTTAGATTTGTTACAGAATTGTTACGGCGTTGGGAATTTAGTTACAGGATGGTCAATGTAGCTTCGCTGCGCGGAGAGCTTGTCGAATTAACGTTAATTCACATTCGCTTGCATAGGGCCGGCTGTTTCCGTACGCTGTAGAAACCCTTCGAACGTCTAATACTCCGCCTGGACGGTCTTCAATTGGGGCCGAATAGCCCTAGTAGACGATACTGGGGGACCAGTCCCCCAGACCCCCAGTAGCTCCTGCGCGGAAAGCCCGCTTATTTAACGTTAATTCAAAACTACTGACCACAGGGCCTTCCGACGGGGGTTTGGGGGCGGAGCCCCCTACTACGGGAGCTCGAGGGCTGGCCCTCGAAGACACTATGCCCCAAGTGACCTGGAGAGCAGTCTCCCAGACCCCATGTGTCCCTGGAACCCGCGAGCGTAGCGCGCCGCACTCGCTGCGGCTCGAGTCGGATTTCCGGTGAAAAAACCCCGATCGCGCGCGCAGGCGATAGGTGAAATTGGCGGTGATGAGGCTCCCCTGGTGAAGAGATTGGATCGGAGACGAGCAGACGCATTGAGAATGTCCTCCGGTAGTACGACGAAGCAGTACGGGGTGACGCCGCCCATCTCCAAGGCGGGCCCGACGGCGGTGGAGGTTGAGCTGAACAACCAGCTGATTGAGGAGCTCAAGGCGCAAGGGTCGTTTGAGTCGGAGGCGGAGACGGCCAAGCGAGTCGAGGTGCTCAAGGTGATGCAGCAGCTGACGGAAGAGCTGGTGCGCAAGGTGAGCCTGCGCAAGAACATGAGCGAGGGAATGGCCCGCGACGCGGGCGGCAAGATCTTCACGTTTGGGTCGTACCGGCTCGGGGCGTACGGCCCGGGGTCTGATATCGACACGCTGGTGGTGGTGCCCAAGCACGTGTCGCGAGAGGACTTTTTCGCGGTTTTTGAGGAGCTGTTGCGGGCCAAGCCCGAGCTCGAGGAGCTGACGGCGGTGCCGGACGCGTTTGTGCCCATTATCAAGATCAAGTACGCGGGCATCTCGATTGACCTCATCTTTGCGCGGCTGGACATTCCGCAGGTGCCCATTTCGCTGACGCTGGACAATAAGAATCTTCTCAAGAACGTGGACGAGAAGGACCTGCGGTCGCTCAATGGTACGCGGGTGACGGACGAGATTCTCAAGCTGGTGCCGCAGCCGACCGTGTTCAAGCACGCATTGCGGGCGGTCAAGATGTGGGCGCAGCGGCGGGCCATTTACTCCAACGTGATGGGGTTCCCTGGTGGTGTCGCGTGGGCGATGATGGTGGCGCGGATCTGTCAGCTCTATCCGAACGCGGTGAGCGCGACCATTGTGGGCAAGTTCTTTAATATTCTGACCAAGTGGCAGTGGCCTCAGCCGGTGCTGCTCAAGCCCATTGAGGACGGCCCGCTTCAGGTGCGAGTGTGGAATCCACAGATATATCCGCAGGATCGGTATCATCGTATGCCCATTATTACCCCGGCGTACCCGTCCATGTGTGCTACGCACAATATTACCGCGTCGACCAAGGAGATCATATTGTCCGAGCTGAGGCGGGGCGGTAAAGTAGTGGATGATATCATGACGGGACGCAACAAGTGGGCGGACTTTTTTGAAAAGCACACCTTTTTCAACGACTACAAGTATTATCTGTCGATCACGGCGGCGACCAAGGGCAGTCTGGACGACCAGCTCAAGTGGGCTGGTATGGTCGAGAGTAAGCTGCGGTTGCTGGTGCAGAAGCTGGAGATTCTTGACACGATTGAGATTGCGCATCCGTTCAATAAGACATTTGACCGCGAGTACAAGTGCGCCACGGACGAGGAGGCGATGCGTATTGCGGACGGGGAGACCGCTGCGGGAGGCGAAGAGGGGGACATTACGGTGCATACGGCGGTACTCTACATTGGACTCAAGCTTAATCTGGACGAGCAGCCGGGCCAGAAGGGGGTGCGACGCAAGCTGGACATTCAGTGGCCGTGCCAGGAGTTTTACGAGACGTGCAAGAACTGGGCCATGTATAATGCGGACGTGAACAGTGTGTGCATCCGTAACGTACGCAACTACGACCTGCCCGACGAGGTGTTTGACAATCTCGAGACTCGTCCACGGCGTAGTGATAAGAAACGAAAAAGACCGGCCAGCACTGCTGCAGACACCAAAAGGCCGAAGAGCGTGGACACTCCCGCCGCCAATCCCCCTAAGGACTCCACTGCTACGGCGAATATAGCTGCGTAATTTTTATTTTGGGCAGGGGGTTAATATACATGTAATAATGATAGATTTAACCTGAATATTTACGAACTGCTTTTGGAATACTCATTCTTTGCCAATGTTTTTGGAATACTTACAACATGTATTTGCCAACTGTTTTCTCTATAGGTATCGCTTGTGCTTCTTGGAATTACTATTCGCAAATTAATGCGTCTCTGCGGGCAATTGCTTGACTATTGGCGCTACATGCTTTCTATGATTATCGCTTGTGCTTCTTGGAAGGGTTAGTAGAGTCGGATTGGGCAGCTCGCTTCTGCACCTTGGAAAGAACAGCCGAAAGTGGTATCGTATCCACCTCCTTGATCCAATCCAACGATCGCAGCAGGATTCGAATCTCCCCAACCAGCAGCTCGTGCGCCATCTCCCGGTGCTCCACCACTACCTTGTCGCTGACCGCCGCATCGAGATTGGACCGCGCCTCGTTGACCAGATCCTGTGGATAGTCCTCCAGTCGCATCTCAAGTGCCCTCTGCCACACCTGCGGAAGGCCCTCCGTCACCTTCTCCTCCTCACACAGTTTGATGAGGTACTTGACGAGCCTCTGGCGGTCCTTTGGAGTCTTGATCTCGTTCGACTGCGATACCGCAAGAAGGTACATAACCGTGACCAGCAGCGGGTCCTCCGCCTCGCCGTTGAGCGGAATGTCGTACGACTCGTCGTAGAACGGGTTCTCCTCGTCTTCAGCAAGTTCCTCAAGCTCCTTTGCAACCCGGTCCTCAGGGGCAACGCCGAGCTTGGCAATGGCCTCAGCAAACCGCCGCGTCTCGACCTCTACAACATCAAAGTCGGTGCCACTGGCCTCGACGTAGCCATATCGCCGCAGCAGATCAATGTTCGGCACATCGCCGTAGGTATTGTACACCTGGTCTCCCTTATTGATGGGCTTGGAAGACCGCATTTCCAACACCGAGTTATCGTCTGTATGGCACAAGTGCGCATTACAGAGCCGAGTGTGCGCGTTGAGCATATCCGCCATGGGAACCATCGCCTTAACGCCCATCTCTTCTTCTTCTTCTTCCTCATCTTCATCATCATTCTCGTCCTGGTGAGTCTCCTTGGCCCGGATATCAAAGGAATACGACATGATGAGACTGCCCATGCGGTGGAACGCTTCAACAGACTTGTCTACCCCGTCGAACCCGCTGGACTTGGAAAACAGCGGCTCGATAGCCTCATGGAACTGCTCCTCAGCCTCCTCCCGCGCAATCTTATCCACCACAGTAGACCCCTTGAGAAGAGACACGTCCCCCTCTGGCCAGAACATTGGCGTATTAAACGTCTTTGGTAGCACATCATAGTACGGCTTCCACTCCGGAGAGTTCTGCAGAGCCATCATGTAGGCAATCAAATTCAACCATGGGCCATTGTCGTTCTCCCCAGACACAAATTCGGCAAACGCATCGTCATTGTCTATTGAAAGCACCTGGTCCCGCGGGATGGTGAACAGGACCTCGTCCTTGGCGATATCCTCCACGGCAATCACGCCCCGGCCCTGGCCCTCGCTCCGGTAGTCGTGGAGTGCGATCTTGGGGGAGATCTGGTACCCCCGGGCCTTGAGCCACTCCAGGAAGCTCTGGCTCTGCTCTTCAAACGACATTTCCACCATTCCTCGATCTCAAGATCTGATCTGAAATTTTCCAATTTTTCAATCACTGCACAGCCGCACCTCGGTGCCCATCGACAAGCATCCTCAACCTCAATCTACCGCATCTGACTCGACAATGGCAGACTCTGGCGGCTCAGGTACGTGATTTATTGGCTACAGAATGGCGACTAACGTTATAGATGAGAAATGGAGACAAAAGTACCGCACGGTGTTCTCCGTAGACAGCGCGCTGACTTCATTAACTTTCCAGTGGATCCCTGGACTCAAGTAAGTTACCACCGACCAAAGGCGGAGGATGCTGACGGTTACGTAGGACTACCAATGGGCAGACGCGACAGTCTTTTATTCTGGGGTCGCACTCCCATAGGGGCCAGGAATACCTCCGGCTCGGCACGATTACCTACAATGATAAGAAGGATGGGGTTACCGACTTTCAGCTCAAGCTCTTCTTTCACCCGGATGGGCCCATCCATCGGGCGCGGGTCTCTCCGAAATTCCCCAACTTTGTAGCGACTTCGTACAAGGACTTGCATTTGTACGATACGCAGCACACGAAAAAGGGAGAGCCATTGCTGCGGCTCAAGTTCCACACCAAGCTGTGCTGGTCGCTGAGCTGGAGCCCCAAGTACTTGGCGCGGCTCTTGTCAGCCAGCGAGGACAAGCGGGTTGCGCTATGGGACCTGGCTCGGCCCGAATCCAAGGCGGTACGCCCGCTGCAAGTGTATGAGTACAATGAAGGGTACGTTAATGAGGTGCAATGGCACAATCGGCACGCAGAGCTGTTTGGATTGGCTACCGAGACGGGGAAATTGCTTATATGTGATACACGATACAGTACATTTGCATACCGTTCTGAGGCGCAGTCCGGGACCGCACTCAATTCCCTGGCCTTTTCCAAAACCAATGATTTCTGGGTGCTTACAGGGGGTTCTAATAAGGGCCGCATTGCATTATGGGACATGAGGAATATGCGCAAGCCGGTGGCCTCGTTCAATGGGCACACCGGATCGGTCACCTCGATGGAATGGAGCCCGCACTACTCTGATGTCTTTCTTAGTTCTAGCGAAGATGGCAGCATTCTAGTGTGGGATGGGAAACAACAGGCAAATCCGCCCCAGGATGGCCTGCTCTTCCGCCATGACTTGCAGGTGGCCCCGGTGTACGAAGCGGCATGGAATCCCACCATTGCGGGAAGCATTGCCGGGGTCGACGACTTCCCGCGGGTACTTGGATGGGAGCCGAAGATCCCCTTACTCGAGAAACGCCTGCTCTAGCCAAGATTGATTTTTGGTGAATTATTTATTCCTAGTTTGCTCGACTAGTGTATTATTAACTGTCGTTACAAGTGCTACGGTATGCGCGGGTAATGTTATTGGATAAAATAGATTATATTAGAATGATTAGTCTATGGGCATTAATAATCGTTAGAAATTTTGGGGGGGCTTTAGTGTCCCGTGGCGAGAGCGTCGTCGACAGCGTATTTACTGAATCGTCGAATCGGAGCGCCATAAAAGTAGAAGACCACTGGCACTGGGGCAAGGGCAAAGCCAAGGCAACCAATCAAGGTACCAGCCCAGTTAGTGCCCAGGTTGTGGAACATGGCGGTGGCGAACAGTGGGAAGACGGCACCGACAGCAGATCGTAGGATGGTCTTGGCACCCATGGCAGAAGCAGCCAGAACCAAGTAGGCATCGACAATGTAGTTGACGGAACCAAGGAAAATCATAACAAGACCAATACCACAGAGGGAACCGCCAATGGTTGGGACGATCCAGTGAACAGTCTCGTAGTAGTTACCGGACCAAGTGAACCAAAAGAGACCAACGGGGAAGAAGACACCACCGGCAATCATCGGTGGAAGTCGGTCCTCTGGGGTAGCAGCACCGTTTCGATCAATGATAGCGTTGTATCGTGGCTCAAAGACAAAGGCAAAGAGAAGCATACCGAGAATAAGACCAATGGCGACACCAAGGTATGGCAAGAACATGACACCGCCTCGGAACCCGTAGCCTTCACCGAAGATAATTGGGTAAGCTTCCAAGAACAGATAGAGGATACCGTAGATGAACGCAGAGTAGAGGGTCATCAGGAACAAAATTGGCTCACGCATAAGCATGACAAGTGGTCGGGAAATGTTGCTGGTAATGATCTCGGTGATGTCAAGCTCGACATCGTCATGGGGAGCATAAATACCCCAGTTGCCAGTCTGCTCTCGGAGGGCAGCAGCCTTGTCGCACAAAATGATTGGGTGGTAAGTCTCAGTGTAGAAGAAAATGTCGAGCACAAACGCAAGACAAGCCATGATACCAGTGATGTACTCAGTCCATCGCCAGCCCAGGTAGGAGGCGGTGATGAAACCACCAACAACAGGAGCCAGAATTGGACCGCAGAAAATGCAACAAGAGAAAATGGACAAGGCAGTACCTCGTTCCTTGGGGTTAAACAGATCGGAGAAAGCAGCAGCAACGACAGCCAATGGAGCCGCGCCACAGAAACCGCCAAAGAATCGAGTAATCATAATAGACTGGAGGTCCTTAGAAACGGCGGTAGCGAAACTGAAAATGGCAAGACCAATCATGGCGACGACGGTAGGGGCCTTTCGGCCGTACAGCTCAGAAAGTGGAGCCCACAAGGCTGGACCGGAACCGAAACCCATAACGTAAAGAGTAATGGAGAGCAGAGCAGTAACATCGCCGACCTCGTAGATCTCAGCGATGGTTGGGCAGGCTGGAGCAAAGATGGAAGAACCCCATGCAGCAACAAAAGTGGTATAACCAAGAACGAAACAGATAATGGCCTTCTTTCGCATAGGCCAGTTGTGTGGGAATTCTGGATCATCAGGGCCGTCAAAATCGACTCGCCATTGTTCTCGATCTGGTAGATCTGGTGGGCATGGTCGGCCACCACCAAGCTTAAAGTCGGTTCGAACTGGTCGATGAGTGCCTGCAGTCAGGACTCGAGTAAGCATATCCTGCTCCTGTCGAGAGAATTCAGAAGCCCCAGTAATCTGCGGTCGCAATGGACTTGGGTTAGCTTCAACATCGTATGCTTGGATGGTGTCCGACACCTTATCGTCTTCAGAGGATGACATTATTAAAAAGTTAATCAATTGATGTGAGAAGGATTAATTAAATGTATCGAGGAGGAATTAGGATTTTAGGATATAAATATATTTTGGTAGCTACCAAAATATATTTATATCC
>JAKTQL010002542.1:148363-193852 GCA_030558815.1 Blastobotrys malaysiensis | reverse complement strand
GGTTCCCCAGCTTACCTTGTCTATAGTAAATAAACAAGTACTATTATTCGCTGGAGAACCATCCCCTGTGGGAATCTGCCCCCTTAAGTACGCTCCCTTAACCGTAGTCTGTACTACGAGGTCCTTTGTGATTGGTCGATGAGTGCCTGCAGTCAGGACTCGAGTAAGCATATCCTGCTCCTGTCGAGAGAATTCAGAAGCCCCAGTAATCTGCGGTCGCAATGGACTTGGGTTAGCTTCAACATCGTATGCTTGGATGGTGTCCGACACCTTATCGTCTTCAGAGGATGACATTATTAAAAAGTTAATCAATTGATGTGAGAAGGATTAATTAAATGTATCGAGGAGGAATTAGGATTTTAGGATATAAATATATTTTGGTAGTAGTAGAAGGGAGGTGCTAGCCTGTAAATGCAAATGGGGGATGATTGTGAAAAGGGAAGTGCACCTATCAAATGAAGGATAGAAGGTTAGAGTGATTGAATGAATCCAAGCTCATTTCGAGGTGGAAAGGAAGTCTATTTATACCTAGTTGCCTTGAATCGTTTTGCTATACAAGTTCTCGGATAAGATATCCACCTTTCCATGTTGAATTTCTTTTTCCAGATTTCATGTGCCAGATGAGACATCTCAGGGTTGGCTGTACGCTGTGAATTAGCGGGACTGTTGCACCATTTTCTATCCATGGAAATAAATTGCCGAGAATTGCCCGTGGAGAGCGACACACCTAAAGATCTCTGCCAGCCATATTCTACACTCCCGTTGCTGATATGGACAGTGCTATAGGTTATGTTGAATAGGCGCTGACTACCATTGGTACCACGCCGTGCACGGCTTTTTACACGTCTCTTCGGAACGTATACCGCAGTTGACCGGCTCAATTGGCGGCTAGGACGGGACCACCAGCATATTGTCAATCAGGATCTCTGCGACCCCTCCTCTTTGCTCCACAAACCATCCGTAATCTTGTTCTTTACGTCCCTTGATAGCACCGGGACAGGGGAGTCCCCCATCGGAAGTTATAACCTCCGACCTCCGACTGCCTAATTTCAAGACATTTGCCGAGACGGGTACATTTTTTCAGCACTAAACCTCACCGGGATATTTCTTTTTCTGTATATGGAGAGCGTGAAGAAAGGCAATGAATATTATGTTTTCTTTAGTTAATTGATAGCGATTTTCACTTGAATCCCTTAAAGACACGGCTACGTGAGAGACGATAATGGCCTTGCTCTGAGGTTATTTTTTTCCCTTCTCGTCCAATAGCCAGCGAGGTTATAAGTCTCTACCTTGCTTTGACGACACTATTAGACAGCCCCTCTAGGTCCCCTACACGGATACTCGGCATGGTGCGTTTCTTTGGATCTTGGCAACACGACCGTGTTTGCGACAGTACATATGCTTTACACGAGACTACATTCATTTTTAATAGAGCTCCGTACGGTTGATATAAGCGCCGTTACATTTGACTGTGCTTTCAGGTTTGCTATGGTAGTTGCACGGATGCTCCATTAGACCGTAGGTATTGAATCAGAAGTGATCTGTACAAGATCTATAACCGACTCCCCGGTAATAGTACCCAGCGATATCGGCTGATCTAGCAATTGCCTACCACGGCCGGCACAGGCACCCTGCTGGGTGAAGAGTTGCTGCCTGTCCAATTCAAACACGGTAAATGTATTGCTGCCTGAACACAAAACTTTTCGACATTTCTCCCCCTGGGCCTGTTTCACCTGTGGCAAACGGTTACAAGGTGCCGGCGTACATTGCGGACGCGTGGGTCTCTTCAGCAAGGTATTATGCGCACTTTCCGTGCGTGTACTACAGCACAGTAGTTCATTTCTACAAATGGGCCTCATATGTTTCTCCTATCTATGCAAATGCAGGTAAGTATGTCGTTATAATAGCACGTTTGTAATTGATTCTCTGCAATTCTATTACCGTATTGGGGTCAGTATTAGGCTCTCTCGACTTCCGTATAGCCGTGCGAGTGATACGATCGTCTCCGGTCAGCCGTGCTATGCATTAATTTAGTCCACCTTGCATCGGGGTTGCGGACCACATGCGGCTAATCGTGCGCCGATCCCAAAGACACGGCTATTCTAACCGCCCTGAATCAGGTAGAAAATCCGCCACGTTCGGCACGCTCTAACCTTGATCTTAAATTATACCGGGTACAGATTTATGAAATCGTGCTGGAGATATGTTATGCCGACTGTCTATTGCTTCTTTAGAATAGAGTATCAGTGTTGGAGGTATCAATTGGATTAGGATTGACTGTCAAGTTACAGATACTCACCAAATACCATGGTAGACATACCATTCTATAAAATACCGCTATGGTAGGCATACCATTCTATAGAATATCACTAGACATACCATCCTATGCAACATACTCGGCCCCGTACAACCGTCGAGAATGGTTCGCTCCAGCCAAATGCGGGATTGTCCTTCTGCCATCGGCACTGTTCCGTACAACCGAAGACCGGTCTGAGGCTCCTCTAATATTGCAATAGCTTATTACTATTCATAAGATAAACAGACACTCGATGAGAGTGTGGGTATATTATTCATCGAGAGCCGTGCGCGAATATGTTATTTATTATCGAGCAGGTATGTAATATCATGGAAGAAAAATGTACGTGTACTACAGTGTACATAAATGATTAGACATGTTACAATTGCGCCTTTTTTCGATCAAAATACAAGCGCGAATAGGAGACATTAGTCCATGGGTTGGAAACCGGCTGCACTTTATAGCCGCGTAAGGGATGGGCCACAGGAGATGCGGGTAGTTGCAAGATACAGGATTGTTTTGGTAAACACGCAGGTTTAGTTATGGTATGTATACAGCTAATCCAGCATGCCAAGAGCCTCGCCCACTCTTTGAATAATCTCAGCGCGGTCACATCTTGTACTTCATACCAATGCTGCAATTAACATTTCTATCAGCACCAGCTGATGTGAATTTCTCGCGACCATATCAGTTATTCGTTATACCCTAACGGTACTATATAGTTGTACTACAGAACAACGGAACATAGTAGTCTCTATACGCCCTATAACAATGCTCTATTGTTTTGATTGTCCCAGATTATCCAAGCTTAGAGTGATCGATATTGACAAACTACCAGTAATGCCTCTATTATTATCCTTATCTATTGTGACAGCCGCAATATACTTTCGTAACCGTAATGTTGTCCAGTCGTGAATGTCGGCTCGGCATGTCAGCCGGACGACAATTGAAATCCCAATTTACACGAAAAATTGAATTTACGCGTCTCGATAAAAATCAACACGAAAATGGCTGGGGTTAACGAGTTCGAGAACGGCACAGAGTCCGTCGTAAATGAAGAGGAAGTGGAAATGGACTCTGAAGAGGTTATCAACGACGGTAAGTAGATGGAATCTGTCTAGAATGTGCTAACGAGATGATAGAATTCCAGACATGGACGTCGCATTCGAGCTCCATGTACGGGTCGATTTTCAGACAGGACCTTGAAGACGTGTACCTGACGTTCCAATGGCTCCCTGGGTCCACGCAGACCGACGACGGGCTCACCAAGCAGCGAATCATGCTAGGCACGTACGGGGACGACGACCCCAACGCTCACCACACAATTGAGATCATTGAGGCGCGGTTCAATCTCTCTGGTGAGAAGCAGGAGGAGGGCAAGAGTGTCTACAACGAAGACAAGCGCAATTTCAAAACGATTAAACGGATTCACCATATTAGCGACGTCAACAAGGTGCGATACATGCCGCAGGACCCCAACCTGGTCGCATCTATCGCCGGTACTGGTATCGTTAGTCTGTTTAACATTGACTCGTACGGGGAGAAGCTTGACCAGACGGCCGAGCCCCGGATGATCATGAAGCACCACGAACAGAACGGGTTTGGTCTGTCATGGAACGCTCACAAGAAAGGATATCTGGCATCATCGGCAGAGGATGGTACAATTGCAGTGTGGGACGTTGCTGATTCCTCCAACACGTCCCCCGTGGCCAAGTTTTCATTGGTGGAAGGGGTCAACGACGTACAATGGCACGCGGCCGGAGGGTCGAGCAACATTCTGGGCGCGGTCACAGAGGACCGACAACTGTGCATCTTCGACGACCGAGCGTCCAAGCCGGCGCAACAGATTGAGGCCCACGACAGCCCTGTGAATTCGCTCTCCTTTAACAACTTTAATCAGTACCTGTTGGCCACTGCCTCCCACGATGCGACTGTTGGACTGTGGGATCTACGTTACCTCAATTCGCGGCTGAATACATTTGCTGGCCATGACAGGCCGGTGGATGCAGTAGAATGGAGTCCTCACAGCGACGCAATGATTGCCAGCTCAGGCCGGGATCGAAGAGTCATTCTGTGGGACATTAGGAACATTGGCAAAGAGCAGGTACCGGAGGATGTTGAGGACGCCCCACCAGAGCTCACTTTTATGCATGGTGGCCATCGATCGCGGGTCAATGAGTTTAGCTGGAATCCTGACCACCAGTGGTGTTTGGGCAGCATTGACGATGAGTGTGTTGAGCTATGGAGACCACTGGACCATTTGGTCAAGGGCCATGATGATATTATCATTAGAGATAGCGATCTAGTTTTGTAATTTACCGAATTTTTTTTACCACCCATAATTTGGGCACGCCGCACGCCGCACCCCAATCAAGTTAACCAATCAAGTAGTTGAGAAAACTCCAATTTTTCACCCAAAAAATCTCAAATCAGCGCCCTTTGGATGATTCGACCAGCAATAATGTTGAGATCGCGCCTGAGCACATCAATCCAGAAGCGATTCGCCTCGAGCCGGGTGGCGGTTCAGCTCCTGCGGGACGTCCCCGGCCTCGGGTATCGAGGCGAAGTCGTCAAGGTGCCCTCGGGCCGAATGCGAAACGAACTCCATGTCAAGAACGGGGCCGCATATGTCGTCAAGGGAGAGCCCCTGCGGATTCCGCTGAGGACCCGGGAGCAGATTGAGGTGGAGATTGCGGCGCGACAAAAGGCGGCCGCCGCGGCGGGTGCGGCCCAGAAGGTCCGCAGTGCGGCGGACCTCGAGGCGGCTGCTCAGCAGACGCGACAGGACAAGCTGCGGTCATTGGCGAACCTGCAGTTCGGCGTGGCGTCGACCAAGTCGATGGACGCGGCATCCCCGGCCGCACTTTACCTGCTAGAGAATGCATTGCGATCAATCCCCAAGATCCTCCCTATCAAGCTGCATGCCAATCCAGATGGCACCCTTCAGAAGGACTACACAATTGACCAGGCGGTCGCACATATCACCAAGCTCACCGGCGAGGAGATCCCCGCGTCCATCGCCAAGTTCTCCGTGCGAACGGGGGCCAACTCGGACGAGTTTGCATGGGTCATTGACCACGTTGGCAAGTACCGACTCATGTTTGAGATCCCCGACGGGCCAGTCTTGTCCTTTGACCTGGCAATCGGTCCGTCCAACAACCTGCCGGACAGCGTTCCAAAGTTCCGGCCATTCGGCCCGCTGAAACAGGGCCACGAGCTCGCCGCACGACCAGTGAGCGAGCCAGTGGTTGCTCAGAAGCCAGCTGCCAAGGCGCCAGAGACAAACAAGGCGGAGAGCAAAGAGGCAGAGCCCGCCAAGCGATTCGAGTGGGAGAACACCATTGTCAGCTCTCTTCAGGATAAGATGAAGCGATAAGGAAGCAAAACTGGTAAAAAGCAACATGTACATAGCTATAGTATATATATATCATGATGAGATATGCAAAGAAAAGATGTGTGCAGTGGCCGCTGTACCAAGGTTAGAACATGGTGCCGGCCATGAGCTTCTCGTGGAAGAGGCGTTCCCTAGACCCGAGCTTGGTGATCATAGCCGTGTAGAGTTCAGTGCTGTGTTGCTGCAACCACGATATGGTCTGCCGGTAAAACTGGTCCAGGTTGATTCCTTCCACCGTCTCGCTCACCAGAGGAATCTCGTCTTGGCCCCCAATGAACCCGGCCTCGGGAGAGCTCTCCTCTGCAACAAACACAAACTGTAACCCTCCGCTGGCGCCGGGGCTCTCCGTCTTGACGTCTCCGCGCAGTCGTTGGTAGGCGATTATGGCCCGCAGGTAAATGAGGCTAATCACCTCCCGGTCTACCGAGGAACTGCTTACCGTTAAGAGTCGCAAGATGGTCAGGATCCGTACCTTTCGCGAGCATTGGCGTTCCGCCGAAGGTACCTGCAGGATCCAATCAAACACACGCCGCACATCTTGGGCCGACAGGAACTGGATAACGTGGGTCGGGTTATAGTACAAAACGCAAAACCCGAGGTCATCAACGTAGCTCTTAATGTGTTTGGGTGTGGAGAGCGCAGTCGCAGACACCCGGTCGCACGAAAGCTGCAAAACTGGCGGGATCAAATGGTCCAGAGACCCCCTGCCAAACGTCAAAAACATAACCATAAGAGCGCTGAGCACCTCGAGAACATAGCCTTCGTCCTCATAACTCCTAGTGCGGTCGTAGCTCGAGAGGAACCCGGCGAGAATGCTGTACAAAATATCCACATGGAACTTGCTGTGATTGAACAGGTTCCTTCCATACTGGATAAAAGTCAAAATGCAGGGCACCAGCTCCTCTGGATATGCGTCTGGGGAGACCTGGAACACCTTGTGAAGCGTCTCGAGCACTTTGCCCATAGTAATGTCTACAGACTGTGCCGAGGTTAGGATGGTATCGATGAGCTCAAACGTCTCCGTGTAAAGGTCAATCTCAGGATGCTCGAGCCCGACTATGATGACCGGCTCGACCAAGGGGGTCAGTTCGCGGATCTTGTCCGGGTAGTCTGCGAGCGCAATGAGCAGGGATATAATAGTGCCAATGGTCGACTGGGCCGAAGTGACGAGCTTTTCATCCATATAGTCCGCCACCAGCAGCTCTGAAGTGATCTTGAGGAACTGCTTGGCAAGGCGATCGCACAGATTTTGCGAGAACGGAATGACCTGCTCGCTGTACACTTCGACGAACTCGTCCATTGCCTCGGAGAGAATGTCACTGTCGGTTTCATTAGTTAGTTTGAGGATTTTGGTCATGGTGTCGTTAATAAAAGGCTTGTGGGCTTGGTGTATGGACGAGAAACGAGTCAGAGTGCGAAGCGCAGCGATTCCCTGCACCGCTGTCACGGCACACTCGTCGTTGGTAGCCTTGACTGCCGCCGCGTAGGCGGCCTGCAGAGTGGTCATTTTAAAATTAATGCCGGCACATCGGGAGATGAACTCGCACACCCGCGCCTGGAGGAAGTGGTATCTATTAGCGGTGAAGGCCGGAAGCACATATCGGTCTATAAAGTCGTCTATCCGTGCCTTAGCTTCGGGGTTGCGGTCAATGGCGTTGAACACAATACACATTATGCGCAGGACCGCGTCCTTGTTGAGCGCAGCGTCCATTTCCGCAGCGGGAGAGTCTATAATCTGGTTAACAAACATGAGCAGTCCGGGAAGCACGGCCGAGGCGCGAGTGTCTGACATGGACCGCAGCAGTTTGGCAGCACCAAACTCACTCCCTAGCTCGAGCACGTCCGAAGACTCTACAGTTTCGGTCAATGCCTTGTCGCCAAGCGCGTTGGTCGAATGGCGTAGCAAAAACTCGTCAGGCATAACGTCGAACATCTCCAAGTCCTGTTTGCTCAGGCGTAGGGTATTAAACAACAATTTGGTTAGAATGAGATCCATCTCCAGCAGGAGTCCGTTCCACAAGTCATCAATGTGGACGCTAGATTTTTGTTAGTTCAATATCCACATTATTGGTTCAACTTACCAGGCTTCAAAGAACAAGAGCATGGAGCGCTTGTTGTGGTCGGAAAGGAAGCGAAGACCCGATTCAATGCTGTTGAGCTGGTTAATGTATACGCGGCAAATCTCTGGGGCAAAGTCGCGGACAAACATTTGGCCGAATGGTGCGTATTCAGACACGAAAAAGGTATCTTGGACTCCATTTCGGGCCACGGGAAGGGAATATCGTAACATGAGAGTGTTGATATTGACCATGGCCCACTTTTTGCACTTCATCCATGGCAGCAGCGTCTCGTCCGAGCCAGGAACAGCCGGGCGGTAGTCGAGCTCGCCAATGCGCAAGAAGAGGCTCACCCACTTTTCAAGCTGGCTCCGCTGCTGCAGGAATGGCACCAGATCGACTGTGGTCGCGAGCTTGTACACTTTGGTGATCTTCCACAGCATTTCGCCGGCAAAGTCATCCGTCTCACGAATGAGCACCGAGGAGAAGCCGAGAAGTTTAGGGAAAAACGCCGTTACAAGCTGTTGGAGATCAGCACGGTTGGCACTAGTGAGGTTCCATCGGTAGTACCGCACCACCTCCAGTAGACATAGCACTCCGGAATGGACGAGTCCCGGGTTGGACTGCTCAAAGAGACGTGATATGGCCGGGACGAGTTTGGGCCAGTTGTGTGGATAGTCGTTGGAGATGATATAGTACAGGATGCTCGTTAGGTAGGGCACGACGGATCGGTGTTTAGCACTGCACAGAGACTGCAGCAAGCGTTCCTTGAATAGTTCGCGCTGGGCGGCCCCTTCGAAAGCCCGCGAGTCGTCCTTTTGTAGTTTGTGCGACCAATTGGCAAACACCAGGTTTTTGAGGTAGACGGCGGCCGCCTGGACCACGTATCCTTCGGAGGAGGAGGCGGTCTGGGAAGGGGCGCCATTGTTGTTGATATCCTGTAGATCCAAGCTGGCTCCTGAGCTCGACATTGAATGTTTGTGTTTGTGGAGCGAGAACCGTGTCCCCGAGGACTCTGAACGGCCTCTCCCGGGTCCATTGGAGATTGTACCCGCTCCTCCCGACGCATCGGCCCCTGTGGAGGTACTACTAGGGTTATCGAGGGCGGAGACGGAGGCTGATTCGGCAATTGAACCAGCGGGCTGAGTCTGAGAGGGTTGAGGTTGTTGAACTCTTCCCGGGGGAGGAGTACCGCCGGAGCCGCTAAGGGCAATGGGCACGTCGGAGAGGGTGACAAACTCGAGGCATTCAAACGGAATGTTGGGGTCGCTCCTGGCCCGCCTGAGCCGTGCCTCAGCCTGTTGACGAACCTCCGGATCAATGTCTAACGTTGCTTTGAAAGTCGCATGCAAGCTCATTGGAAGGACACATTAAGGCTTTGCACCGCAAGAAAAAAAATAAAAAAAAAAAATAATAAATCCAAAAATAATAGCAGCCCAGAGGATGTGCTATTCCGATCCACTTGGTCCGCTTGAACGTGACCAATGTTTAACCGTGGGTGGACGGGTTTTCCAGAGATCGCTCGCGATCGTGGCTTTGAACACCTGGTGGTAATAGCTTTGGTGTATGGTAAGCCGTAGGTTACGCGTCGCGCAGAGATCAAGCAGTTACAAAGCGGTGGATGATCCTGTCTATTCTCGGCAGCGTACGACTGCAAGGTACGGATTTCCCTGTGGTACTTTTTGGATAGCTTTATGGAGCGGGTCCTCACTGCTTAAGACGGGTTCGCGGCACGTCTTTTTGGTTTTTTTGCTCGTTTGTACTTAGTCTCGGGTAATTGAGCTTGGCGCAGGCCCGTTCAAACGTTGCTCTCTGGTGGACTCTGCTCGTTCCAGCCTTTTTTTGTTGGCGTACCAAATCTGGAAGATCGCTTTTTGCAATATTTGGGAAGTGGTGTGTGTAGGAGAGCACGAGGCTACGTTTTAGGGCCCTCCGCTCCATGGGGAATGGCACGAAAAATAAATACCATACCGTAAAACACAGCAGGACCGGCGCCCCACCTGGCCAAGCCATTAGCCAAGCAGGACAGAGATCTCCAGCGGGCTAGCGGGCGATCTGCCAGGGACCCTGTGAAACGGGCAAGAGCGCCATATGTAGGGACCAGTGCATGGTTAGCCATTTCCGTACCCCAATTTGATACCAATGGGGCAGGTGGTCCGTAAGGAGTGAGAGCAGCAGGGGCTTCCCGCCGCCGTTGGTAACTCTAACGCTATCCCCTCCGATTCTGTAGACGGGACAACTCTATTTCCCGGTCAGGAGCCAATTGCCGTGTAACCAGTATGGTATTAAATTGGCAATTAATTTTTCGTGTCTGGCGGCGGTTTTGCCCTATGGGGAAGTGGCCCGGATTAGCTCTACGCCCACACCGTGCCGCGTGTCTAACCTTGATGGCCATTTAACTGCAACTGGCGTTGTAAAATAGCGTTACACCCGCGAGTCTTATAACTGGTATTTAAATCATTGGATCAATGTCGCACTGGTATTGAAATTTCCGGGTGTTCATTTCGGTTGCGTTTTTTTCGAGCCATAATGGGCGGCGGGTCGGTTGTCGGTTGACATGGTTTGGTGATTTGGCCGCCGCACGGATATGCGGCTGATCTACCCTAAACCACGCCCCACCTCCCCAACCTCAGAATCACGATATCATGGGCGGTCCCTAAGCCTTTCTAGTCGTAGCCAATAAACCCATTCAGCGTTTCCTGGGCACATCACTGCCCGTCTCGTAGTATCACGTGTAGGGAGCTCCTCAGCCGCACGGTCCGGAGGAAGGAAAAAGGGTGGGAAAACACCCAACCCGTATAACCAACCAACCAGAGGTCCAACTGTGGAGGGAGGAAAATGGAGGTCCTAGCCGCGGAAGAAGGGTTCCATATACCCAGGTACGTATAGGCGCGAGGAGTGTGTGTTTTGACTAACGGAGAGGTAGGCCGCTGAAGATTGTTACGGGCGTCTGTGCGTTCGGGTCCATCTTCATATCGGCCGTGTCGATATTTCTCCATTTCAAAAATTACCGTAAGCCCATGGACCAGCGGCTCATCGTAAGAATTCAATTGCTGTATGTGACCCTCGGAATTTCTGGTATATGCTAACCAAAGTGTTACCTAGTCTGCCTATCTTCGCCCTGTCCAGTTGGTGCGGCTTGGTGTCCAACCCGCTGAGCGCAGTACTCGAGCCCATCCAGGAGATATACGAGGCGTTTGTCATTTACACCTTTTTCACGCTGCTCACCAACATTTTGGGCGGCGAGCGGGATATCATCATCTCCACCAGCGGGCGACCGCCCAAAGACCACCTGTGGCCGCTCAATTACTTTTGCCAAAAAGTGGACATTTCAGACCCATACACGTTCTTGTCAATCAAGCGTGGAATTCTGCAGTACACGTGGCTCAAGCCGCTGCTTTCTCTTGCCACGGTGCTCATGAACATCACCGGCACGTACCAGTCCAATACCATTGGCCTCAAGTCCGGGTACATGTGGATCGGGCTTATCTACAATGTGAGTATTTCCATCTCGCTCTACTCACTGGCTCTTTTCTGGTACTGCCTACTCGAGGACCTGGCTCCCTACCGCCCATTCCCCAAATTCATTTGCGTCAAGATTATCATCTTCTTCTCGTACTGGCAGGGATTCTTCTTGTCAATTCTTGTGTACATTGGTCTCATCCCCGCGGCCGGTAGCTCGGGCTCAAACAACATTGCCAGAGCGATCCAGAACAGCCTCATGTGTATTGAAATGCTCGGGTTTGCCATTGGCCACTGGTTCGCATTCAGCTACCAGGATTATGCAACAACAAAGCTCATTGGGTTTGCAAGACTGCCCGTCTACTATGCCATTCGTGACGCGTTTGGTACAGTCGACCTCATGATAGACTTCAAGTCGACCTTCTACGGCCGGTCCTACGGATACCGCCAATTCGACTCGGTCGATGATGTACTGGCCCACCCGGAAAGCAGATCGCGCCGGGCGCGAATGCAGGAAGGGCTCCGGTACCGCAATGGCGGGCGGTCAAAGTACTGGCTACCAAAGAGCACCATTGCTCAAGTGGCGGACCCGCTCTTCGCATCAGACTCGTACTATCACGCCCGCTCCCAACTCAAACGTAACTCAGTCGTGTCGAGCTACGGCGCCATATCCGGCGATATGAGTCCGGCCAGTAGCTCAGACGAGCCCCAGAGCCCACTCCTGTTCGATCCCCACGCCGAAGTTCCCTCCGAACTGCGCTTCACCGAGGAAGAACTTGAACAGGACGACGTATTGTACGACCAGGCCCGCAAACTGAGATATGGAGATTACAACTACCCGGTTATCACCGTCCGGGAGAGTATCCCCTACCGCCCTGTACTTTACGACCAGCACCGTGCCGATGACGTGCAACACGCCTTGGACCAACAGTACGACGAATTGGCCGGGCCAGATGACCTCTCTGATGATGACTTTTTCGCTTAATTATTTATTCGCATATAGACTGTTTCTTTAAGTGATTTTACCACCAAAATTTCCCCCACTTGTACAATGCAGTCGATTCCCCAAAGGAATCCATGTATAAATCATAAATCATGCAAATTAATTAAATAAAACAAAAAAACAAAACAAAAAACAAAAGGCAGAATTTTTGTCTCTATCGCATGTCATCCATTTCCATCTCACGGCGTTCCAGGATCTGTTCAATCTCCCGCTCGTATTCGCCCGACGTCTTTCGTGGCGCGAACCGCAGCTTCTTCTTGATCTTGTCTCGCTTTCGCTCGCCCGTAAGCAGATCGCTAGTGCTCGACAGGTTGGTGCCACCATTGCGTCGGCAACCAAGCGAAGAGGACGAATGAGAGTTCCCGGTAGCAGTACGCTCCACGTCGGGGCCCTCCTCGGCCTGAGCCTCGGAAGCCTCCAACTCCTCAAGAACAATGCCCTTCTTGGCAAGCTTCTTGCGGCGTTCCTCACGCTCGCCCTCCTTGGATAGCGCCAGCTCATACATGGCTTCCTGCTCAAGACGATGCCGCACAGCAGGGTCTTGCTCGAGCTCTTGGAACACCTCCGTCTCGGTAGCCCAAAACTGTACCCGCACCGCCTCAATCACCAGGTCAAACAGCAGGGCGAGGAAGAACGCGGCCAGGATCGAGGCCCACCATGACAAATCCGTGCCAAAATGCTTGAAAATAGCCTCGTTGACAAAGTAAATCTTGGACGGCTTCTTAGAGTAAATGTAGGACAGGAACATGTCCCACACAAACCACCCGCCCACAGAAATGACAAACACCGCCACGCACACCATGGTAATGGTGTACATCTCAATGAACTGCAGCTTGGTGCAAATGATAAGCAAGCAAATCGTAAACGACAGCGTGCCCAGTGGGTACATGGTGTTGTCCTCTAGGGCGGTGAATCCGTAGAGATAATAGGTCAGGAATGAAACAATAACACTCTGGCTGGCCGCAACGACCATCCAGCCAATAAATATAAGCAGGCCAAACCCTTGGTTCTGCTGGCCCTTGGAATACAGCTCGGGTACTGCAATCAGCGTCGTGGGGCTCAAGTCACGCTCCAAAATGCCAATACACAGCACCGGAAGGGACGTGAATAGCGTGTTGAACATGGAAAGGGACCAGTTTTCGTACATGGAAGTACCAGTGAACAGTGTGTTGCGCTGGTAAATCGCCTGGGTAAGGTAGAACAAAAACTCCTTGTAAAATGTGCCCAAAATGTACTTGCACAGTCGCACATAGTTCCATCGCCCATGAACAAACAGCAGCTTGAGCAGGAATCGGAATTGGCCAATGGAGAAATCAGAGGATCGAGCAGCTTGTAGGCCCTCTTTACCCGTGATACCAATGCCCACATCGGCCGCTTGGATCATGGCAATATCATTCGCACCGTCACCAATGGCCAGGGTAATCGCACTCTTAACCTTCTTACGAACCGCCTGTACCATAGACGCCTTTTGCGCAGGGCTCGCTCGACAGCAAATGACAGAGTCCGCCTTGACCCCAAGGTCAACAAAGAGGGTCATGAGCGTCATGTCCTCCTCAATGTGGCCCAGTGTCATACCATCAATAACCACCACGCAGTGCGCAACATTGCCACCGTCCAGTGAAAGCATTGCAGCCGCCATCTTGCCGGCCACGTCTCCTTCGTCGGATCGCAACACCACCACAGTGGAGTAGTCCTTGATGAGTCGGCACGAATAACCAATGTTGATGGCCGTCTCCCGCTTGTCGCCGGTAAGCATCCACAACTTAACGTTGGCCCGTCGCAGTTTGTCAATAGCCTCGGGGACTCCCTCCTGCAGCTTGTCTTCAATGGCAGTCGCGCCACACAACTCGAGTTCACGTTCAATGGCCTCACCAACCTTCTCAATCTTTTCCTGTCGGTCGACCAATGAAGTTCGCGCATCCCGGTATAGCTTGGCCCAGTTGTCATACTCTTCCTTATCGAGGAACCGGTGTCCGTAGAGGAGCGTTCGCAGACCCTCAGTCGAGAACTCTTCAATGTGCTCCAAAGTCCGCTCCATGACATAGCTATCGTTGAGCACAAGTCGGTCGTCAATCTCAATCTCATCCTCTTCGTCAACAATGTCATCGCCTTCCTCATAGTAATTCTCGTCAAACTCGGCAGGGCGGTTGTTGATGCTCTTTTGTGGACGAATGTCTTGCGAGCCCCTGGCACCCTCTACAGAGAACCGGACGGTCATGGCGTCCTTGGAAGACCGCGACAACTCTCCACGAGACGGGTAGTCCCGCGAAGACCGCGACGGACGCGAGACAGCAGGGGACTCGCCGTACTTTCGCTGACGAGCTAGGGTCATAGATCGCCGAGAGCTCTCAGCAATCTGCTCAACGCCATCGTCCTGCTTGGCACGGGTCAAATAGTCGTCAAGGGACGCCAAAGCTTGCTTTCGATTGATGTTAATGCTCGGTCGCCCACCGCCTAGCGACATGCTAGGACGGCCAGCAGTGCCCATACTCATACGCGGGCCGCCGGTAGTCGACATGGAGTGTCGCGCCACCACGAGCTCTGCCTCAGCAGCCTTTCGCTCGCTCGACTGCTTGTTGATCTCCTCGGCCTTTGCCAGCGCCAGCTGTTTCTCTCGAAGTCGATCAATGATAACATTATCAGCGCCCTTGCAAAACAGGCAAATACGCCCGTCAGGGAACTTCATAATGATAGTCATTCGCTTTCGCGCAGAGGAGAACTCAATAACTTCGAGAATTTCGTACACCTCGTCCACACGGGGCTCATCAAACCCGTTGGGGTAGGTCCGTACTGTCACCGTATGGTGCTGACGGTCAACGACAATGAATCCAAGATCACGAGCGGCCTCGACCAAAGCTTGCTCATCAGGAGAGGCTGCTTGGTACTCAAGGTTCTCAATCTCGTTAGAATCCTTGTCGTTCTGGGTATCGGGGAGACAGGTGTGGCACAGCGACATGGCGAGCAAAAAGAAGCGCGCCCGCTTGGCGTATGCAGAGTGTGGGTGGGTCTGGAGGTACTGCAGCAGGCTGATAGTCGATCGGGTAGATTGGACCTTTGCGGGTGCTGCAGTGGATTTCCAGGTGCCCGAGTGAATGCTGCTGGTACGACCAATGCTAGTAGTGCTGGGACGGTGGTTAACCCCAGACGACTTGCGGGGCAGAGCCGCCACCTGCTTGAGGATTACGTCCATAGAAGGACGTGGAGAGTAAGTATTCTCCATCCCTTCAGTCATTTGGTGTCGTCGTTGGGCAGTACCATGGGCGGAAATGGCGGATGAGGACTCAACACGCCGGATATTGCCCGTTGCATCATCTATCGACTTGCGGTAGCTTGGCGCTGGAGCTGCTGGAGCGGCAATGGAGTTAACCTTGTGGAAGAGCCTAGTGTTTTCTTCTTCATTGGCCAGCTGAATGTCCAGGTCGTGAAGCCACGCATGTCCAGCGACGGAAAGTTTTCGGAACAGCATGATATTGTCGGTCAGAGTACCCGTCTTGTCGGAGAAAATGTAGCTCACCTGGCCGAGCTCCTCATTGATCGAGGCGGTTTTGGCTTCACATCGGGTGTTCGATTCCTCATGGTACATGTCAATGTCTAGCTGGAGCATGACCATTTGGAAGACTCGAACGATTTCCATCGACACGTAGAGCGAGAGTGGAATGAGCGTGTTGTACATGATGATGAACCCCATAAGGTTGGGCACAGTGCCCACTTCGAGGCCCTTGATGAACCACATGTTTTTTCCCGTGGTCGAATAATACACCTTGGACGCCACGAGGGAGAAGACTGACAGGCCAATGACAAACGCCACCATGAAGATGACCACATTGTTGGCCTTCTTCTGCAGCCGCGGCGCCTTGGTACGCGCCGACTGAACCGCGTTCATACGAATCTTGGACTCTTCACCGCTGAACACGACGAGACCAAGGCACCATGGCGTGTTACGCAGCACCGATCCTCGGTAGACAATGTGCGACGACGAGAGCGGGTAGGTCTTGGCGTTGATGGTCACTGTTGCTTCAAAGTTGTACAGATCCAGGTTTGGGTCCTCGGTCGTAATGTCGGCCCGCAACGAGGCGAGTTTCTCGTTGGAACACGAGAGTTCAGCGAGCTCGGGCAGGGCTTCACGCGTCTTGAGATTCGTCTCGCCATCGAGGGCCATTGTCTCAATGTAGGACATGCCCTGTTCGCCAGCGCTATGCAACAAGACGATATCAGCCGGCACCCATTCGTTCTGCTTGAGCTTGATAATGTCGCCAACCTTGACGTCCTTCCAAGCAGCCTCTTCAAACTTTACGTGGTTTCCCTGGCGTGTGTTGTATGTATCCATTGAGCCTTCGCGGGGCAGTCCATCCAGGTTGCCATTGTCATCAGAGTAGTGACCCGGGTCGAGGGTTGCCACCAGCGTCATTCGGTTGTTCTCAACCTTGTCCTGGCGATGGCGTCTCCAGTCATCAAATGCTTCACGGCCCATAGAGATGGAAATGAATACCATGAGCGGGATAATGGTGGTGTAGTTACCCGTGGTCGACCAGGACGGGATCATTTGCAAAATGGACACAAACAGAAAGTAGAGGTTGGCAAGCTTACAAAACTGGGCAATGAGCTGTCGCGGGAAGAAATCATATGGGGTGTAAATGGACGAGGTGATGAGGTTTGAGCAGTACGGTTTGGAGGTCCGTTCGTCAATAAGGTCTGGACGGTTCGCGACCAGCTCGATTGGAATCTTACGGCCATTCTCCGAGGGCGGTAGAGTTTTCCGCCGGAGCACAATCCCTCGCACCTTGGTATAGAGCTCGCTGGCTTTTTGGCGGATCCGCCGCGATGGTCCAACGGTGGCCGCTGCCCACGATGCATAATTTGGTAACAAGTCAGAGTTGTATTCGTCAGACTTTGTGGGTTTCTTGGTACCATCGTCATTGGCAAAAATGGGTTCTTCTTGTATCTCTATGGCATTTCGTTAGCCGACGCTCATGTATGACGATCATGATATATCAAAGACAAGCACTTACCGGTATTATGTGGGCCAAACTTGGGGGTGGTTGGGACCATTTCAATGGGAGAAGGGGCCCTATCGTTATTCAAGCTTCGATTGAACATTTGAGTTCTCAGCGAGTACCCTCTGCGACGAGTTGTCGCCGGGCTGCTGCGAAGGCCCGACTGGGTCTCGATCGGGGGGAGTTGGCGATTCACGTCGGACGAGTACCGCATGGGGATGCTCGAGGGAGGTCCCCTAAACGCATCGTCAAACGAGGCTCTCGTCGACTCCGCCGCTTCATTACTATAGTCTTGTTTATCACCCTCGTCGCCCTTGTCAAAGGGGTTCGGAGGTCCCATCTCCTACTAAAGCACAAAAAAAACGAATGAATGGACGGGGAGAAGGAAGCGGGGGTTATTTAGAACCAAATGAAAAATCTATAGAGAGGAACGTATATGGGAGGTGAAAAGTCAGAGACGCTCTCTCAAAAGGGGGAGGTGGGAGGAGGCTGGCAGTATGTAAGTGGGTATGCTGGTGCGTTGTACACTACAGTGTAACGGTACTATGGAGGTGAAGTGGTGTGCGACACTGTAAGAAGGAGGTTTAGCGGAGCAGGCAACTCAAAACAGCGGTCAAACAAACAAAAATCTTACCGCCGCACGGGTACTGCCAGGCGATCTGGTCTTCTTCTTGTCTCCCTCGTCGCCTCTGGGAGCGCAATGGGCGTATAATGGGTGCCTTTCGGAGGGGATGTACTACTTGGCATGCCTATTTTTCCTTCCTTCTCCTGCCTCTGGGTTCCAAAGGCTGCGGACTTTCTGCAAGGCGACTACGCCTCGTTGGCTGGATCGGGGTTGTCAACTGTACTATATTGGGAATGGGTCAAGTTACAAAGTCATGTGACCATGAGCCGCGTGCGGCTTGCCACCCCAGCCACCCCGTACCCAAAAATGCATCTACATTGTACTGTATGGGGAGATGAAGTGAGACCGGTGTAACCGGCGGGGTAACACATTGTTGAACCAGGTTAGGTATGTGGTTACGCACTGGGCGTCCGAACGGTCGGTCGTGTTTAATGGCGCGTGATTTATTTTACGTTTTATATACGAAATGTAGCGTGCACTGGCTTTTTCCGCCGGGGCCACGTAAGTGCCGGGGAAACAAGCATGGTCGGTGGTGCGGTGGGAAACACTAGATCGGCCGAGAGAGCCAGTCCCGTACTAGATACACCAGTAACGAGCTCTACTGTCAAAGAATGCTGACAAATGGTAGTTACATATGAGCTGGATACTTTTACATAAAGTAATTGGCTCACTTTTGGACCCATACATGGCGTACTGCACTCCTATTTCTTCCAGCCGAAAATTCCCATCTCTCCGATGCGTAGCATTACACTGGGTATTTTGCCAATAAAACCCTGTATTAAGTCTAAAAGCTTAACTTCGTATTCTATCATTTAATGCGTCTACACTGCCATCTGTACAGTCGTGACCTCATATACTACGGTATAGTACAATACACGATGGAGATTCATGCACAACCGTTGAGAACCCGTACAAGGTTGCCGATCTCCGTTGTAAGGCTTAGCCCCGGCGAGACATGGGAGAAAAAAATTTTTTTATTCTCATCCGGGGTGCGGCGGTGTAATTAACGGGCAAAATAAACATTTTCACGGCCCTTTTCCCCGGACGAAGCAGCCCATCATTCGATTCCCAAACACGCGTGATCAAATGACTCCCCATGCTATGGAGCGAGGCCGAATGCACTCCGGAGACAGCCGCTCTCTGCAGTGCAAGCAGGTGTACGAGGATGCAAATGCTCGATACACATTTTTACATTTATTTCATGTATGAAATGTGGACCCCATATGTGTCAAGCTTCCATGATGAGCTGATTTTTCATTGTCCAAAACCTTCTGGTGCGCATTCTACGTCATGAAAATATTTTCCCATCGTACTGGCCATCTCCTAGTTTTTCCGTATCCCCGTATACCTCCGCGGGCGACAGGCGGCCACTTCACGCTTCCCGAGCCTCACGCCGTCGACCCGGTTCCGGAGCGAGCAGATGGAAAAAGGGTTTCTCGGCCCCCTTGTTGGACAAGGTTGGCCATTGGGCCATCATCGCCTCCGGTGCAGTGCCCGTATACCAAATAACCTATAATAACCTTTCTTTGATTAAAGCTATTATACCCTCTTGGAGAAGAGGACCGTGCAGGGAAGGGCCCCAGGGTCGCATACAGGCTGCATGCGGCAATTTTAGGGAGTCAGAGGCCGAGGAGGAAGGGTGCGTTAGAGAGGGGGGGGATTATACCGTTTCGGGCAGGAATTTCAAGTCCGGGACGATCCCCAAAATCTTCCCGCCAATTGTGTCTCGTCTATTTGTATTACTGGTAGAGTTCGAGACGCCCAGGATTGGCCAACCGTATTTTAAATATAAATAGAGCGTTATTCTCCCCGTATCCTCATCAGACTAGTTCCTTTCCTCCAAAGAACAAGCTAATAGATCCCTCCAACAATGTCTTTCACTCCAGAGCAGGTTGCTATTATCAAGGCCACCGTTCCAATCCTCGAGACTGGCGGTGAGACGCTCACCAAGCACTTTTACTCGCGAATGCTCGACGAGTCTGAAGAGGTGCGACCATTTTTCAACAGGAGCCACCAGAACTCTGACGCCCAGCCAAAGGCGTTGGCCCGAGCCTTGTTGCTCTATGCGAAGAACATTGAAGATCTGGGTCAGCTCACTGGTCTGGTGAACCGAATTGTTCACAAGCACTGCTCTCTTTTGATTATGCCAGAGCACTATCCAATCATTGGCAAGTATTTGATCAATGCCATGAAGGAGGTTTTGGGCCCAGATGTGGCCACCGCGGAGGTTATTGATGCCTGGACCGCTGCCTACACTGGCCTTGCCGACATTCTTATTGGCGCCGAGAAGGCCAACTATGATGCCAATGCGGCTGCTCCCGGTGGCTGGAGAGGCTACCGAAAGTTCAAGGTTGTCAAGAAGGTTGCCGAGTCTCCAGATGTGTCTTCCTTCTACCTGGAGCCAGTTGACGGCCAGGACATTATCAAGCCTCTTCCCGGCCAGTTCCTGGGCTTCCGATTCCCAGTCGAGTCTGGTGACACTTATAACCGACAGTACTCTATTTCCCAGATTGTTGAGGGCGACAAGCCACTCTACCGAGTCTCGATCAAGCGAGTGCCAAATGGTAACATTTCTCACATTTGGCACGACAAGGTTGCCGAGGGGGACGTTGTTGACGTGACCCCACCAAACGGTGACATGGTCCTCGTTGAGTCTGACAAGGACAACAAGCTTATTCTGCTCGGTGCCGGTATTGGCGTTACTCCTCTGCTGCCCATGACCCAGGCGGCTGCCAAGCAGGGCCGAGAGGCTCTGTTTGTCCAGTGCGACCGAGACAGCGAGAACCAGCCATTCCAAAAGTTCCTCAATGAGACTGTTGAAAAGTACCCTACCGTCAACTATCAGGGTTTCTTCTCCGAGTCTGATGGCAAGGCTCTTCCTGCCAACAGCGAGGCGAAGCAGATCACCAAGGAGGACTTGGCCAAGATTGTGTCTAGCTATGACAAGCCAACCGACTTGTACCTCTGTGGGCCTGCTCCATTTATGACTGCCATGCGAAAGAACCTGGAGGAGATTGGCAATGATAACATCAGTGTGCACTATGAGTTCTTTGGGCCAACCGTTGAGTAAGCGGTTTATTTATAGTTAATTTAATGTCTGTCTTCTGTTAATATATGTCTGATACAATGATACAATGAGACCCTGCTTCCGATATGCCGGATGCGCAAGTCCTTTACGACCTTTACGGCTTTACGACCGTATACGACTTGACCTTGTACGACCAAACCTTAAGACCTGACCTTATAAGACCATTGATTACTTTTTCGATAACCTGGTAAATCAAAGAGTCGACTTGAAGGGCTAATAAAAGCATATATCGAGTGATACCGTAGTTGAATTGCAATGGACTCTTCGGTTCTGCATAACAGTAATAAATAAATATCTTACAAATCGGTCCAGCGCTTTAGCAAACAGAGCCACGACTTGCGAACGTTGACAACCTCCTCGGTGATCAGCGGATCTTCAATTGCCAACGGTACCGTTCCCCGAGGTCTCAGGGATACCCTCGCCGGTATACGTGCTTCCTCTTTTATCATTATCTGTGGGGCCGTTGAATGGTCTTTCAACGTCACCGGCAAAGTGGTGTCTTGCGGTACCTTTACCGGCATTGTGGTATCTCCATTCAGCGTCCCCGACGGGATTTGATCCCGCGTCGCTGATGGGATCGCATCTTCCTGCGTTGGTGTGGCCGACGTGGTCGTAGTATCTTCTTCGTCCAATGTCCTAGACCACTCGGTACCCTCGGTCGATTCCATCTTTTCCAGTGTCCTCTCCTTCTCTTCTAGCTTTACCACTTTCAGTGGTTTTTCCAATTTGATCTCATCAAGCGTGTTAAACATCTCCTCTTCGTCCGAATCCAGCGGCACTATCCACGCTTTTTCATTCTTCTCGTCGGGCGCCTTATCAAACATCTCGTCTTCAGTTAGCGGCCAGCTGTATTTGTGCTCATCCGACATCTTGGGCCGTTTCGCAGGCCTGATCTCCACGACCTCAATCTCGTTGTCGAGATCACTCTCGTCGTATAGCCTTTTCAAGTCCGTAACCACGCACTCATCGTCAGAGTCGTCCATGTCATATCATTCCTTCGTTATCCTCCAGGTGGTTCATGGAGATTGGTGATCTCAGGTTGGGACTCGGAGATACCAACGTACTTGTCATTGTGTATTCGAGGGCCAGCCCTCGAGCTCCCGAAGCGGGGGGTTGCACCCCCAGACCCCCCTTATACTGTTACGGGGTTCTAGGGGCGGAGCCCCTGCTACAGGGGGTCTGGGGGACTGGTCCCCCAGGTCAATTGCTCTCGGGGTGTCTTCGAGGGCCAGCCCTCGAGCTCCCGTAGCTGGGGGTTGCACCCCCAGACCCGCGCTACGGGGTTCTAGGGGCGGAGCCCCTGCTACAGGGGGTCTGGGGGACTGGTCCCCCAGGTAATTGCTTTGGGGGTGTCTTCGAGGGCCAGCCCTCGAGCTCCCGTAGTTGGGGGTTCCACCCCCAAACCCCCGTTCAAGTTACCTCTATTGATATATTAGAAAAGGGTTAGATTCATTAATTACAAGTACGTTAGTATCACGCCAGCTCGGCGAATAAATCATCAAGAAGGAGTCCCACTTGGTACGACGGAAAGCCATTCGGCACCGCCACAGATTGGTCGCCAACGTTGGGCATTGGAATGCCCAACCCACTAAAGGGATCAGCGATCGGCTCCCCTGTCGCAGTAGTCGTAGCCGCCGCACTAGGAATTGTTTGCAGCGTCATTGGATCAAACGACACCTCCTGCTCCTGCTGCTTTCCGAGTAACGGTTCGGGCAGCATTGCGGGTACCTGGGGCTGCTGTCGTTTTAGCAGTTCCTGGGAGGTGCCAGAAATGGAGGTGCACACCGACTCTGGCGACGAGGTGCACATCGGGGCCGCTTTGGCCGTGTTCTCAGCCACGGAAAAGTCTGCCAGCAGCTGCTCCATGAGCTGAAGCGACGTCATGCCCTCCTTGCCCTGCGTCTCGAGCGGGCCCTGGATCCGCACGTGGTACCATTCCTCGAGCTTGATGAGAATTTGGTAAAAGTTTTTGGCCGTGAAATTGGTCTTGAGCGCACTCTGCCAGTACCCTTTGATGCGGGCGAATTCATGGTCAATGTCAACACTGATGGACATGCCTTCGGCCCGCAGCACAAGCTTGAGCCGGATAAGCGCCATAATGCCGCTTATAATGTTGCAGCACACGTATTTGGGTATGCTGCACTCTTGCAGAAAAGTGCCGTATTCGCGGATCAGGTCCTGGCACCGGTTTATAACCTCGTGGGCGTAGGCGCCCAGCGCAATCTGCTCCACGTCGTCACGGCGCTTGTTGACCAAATACCGAATGGCGAGCTCGTCGAGCAGCACATGTTGCCGCTGGAGCCCTCCGAGGATAATGGTAATGTGGGACGGCCCTTGGAGCACCGTCTTGGCGCTATTGTAGAGCGAGTCCAGGCGCTCCTTGAACATGACCACGGTACGCTTGATCACCTCAAACGACTGGTTGTCGGCAATGTACTTGGTGAGAGTATCGGATCCTTCCTGGCCCAACAGGAACATGCGGATGGCAAAGGTCAAAAACCGCGGCATGCCATCGTCGGTCCCCATGGCGAGAATGGCGTCCGACGCGGCGCTCGAGGCCGGCAGCATCTTGAGCAGATGCAGCTTTGACGAATTGACCGTCATGGCTGCTACGCACGCGTAGAGGGTCAGGAACAAGGTGACCCGGTCATAGGCCTCCTTGCGGCGCTCGGGCGACGCGGCCGGGTTATTGAGCGTTTTGATCTCCTGCTCAGAGCCCAGGTTCATGGCCGCCGCGACATTGATCGCCATGAGCATGTACATGACCACGGTCCGCTCCGAGTTGGGCTGCACAAAGGTCATGAGCAACAGGAGACCCTTGATCATCTCGGCGCATGCCGTTTCCGCCATGATGATGAGCCGCTCCGACAGAATGCGCTCGGCAAAGGACGCGAGACACTCAACGCTGTCGGGCTGGCTCGTCGAGTACCCGGCCAGGATCATGCACAGCGCCAGAAACGGCTCTTGTTCACACAGTTCGTCGAGCGAGAGATTCGGGTCGACAGTAATCGGGATAAACGTGCGCAGGTTGCCCAGGTACTTGTCATAGTACTTTTCCGCCGTCTCCTTGGTGAGTAGCCCCAGCTCAATGGCCGTGGCTACACAATTACGCTGCTGCAACACGGTCAGGTCAATTACCACCGGGCTCTCTCCCTTGACCACCCCCGTATAGTACACAGAACACTTGTCTGGACCGTTCGGCGAGGGCGCCGACACGGACGCGGCGGAAGACCCCGCAGACGAGGCCGGGCTGCTCTGGTTTGGGGGGTACTCTGCTACCGGGTACGCCTGGAGATGGTTAATTTCGCTCGTCGCCTCGTCAATGACCCGCCGCAGCTCATTGATCTTAAAGTCCCGCTCCGTAGAGGTCGAGATTGGCCGCGACACGAGCCGGATCCGCTCCAAGTGCGCAAATTTGGGCGCGCTAGCACACGGCAGCCCCCCGCTGTAGTTATCTTCCTGGTGTCGTTTCTTGCGAATGCGCGGAGCGGATATTGTTGGCTGGTTCGAAACGTAGCAATTGAACTTGGCCTTGTCGCATCGCAGACACACAGTAGACTCAGGCGTCGAGTACTCGCACTTTACCTTGAGCCGCTGGCACCTGGCACAGGCCCGGCGTCGCCGCCACTCTTCTTTAAAGGTATTATTGCTCATTACGAATCGCTTTTTTGGGTACAAAATTTTCCCGTGCAGTTGAAATCTTACTGTAGCTACGAGGTAGGTGACATTTAACTACTATTTGGTTACACCGGATCACCCAAGGTATCTCGAGCTGCTTGGTATTCACACCGCTGGTATATTGATCACTGGTGAGCGTGGCAAGTCGATATATCAGAGATGGATTATTACAAATGGCGTTGGGTACGTAGGGCAAGCGGCTGTTCCGACGCATTCCACAACGCATAACGCGGGGCACTGGCAATTTCGTATCTTCGGGACTTCCTATTTGGTGGATTATTAATCTCCGATCAGCGTATTCAACAAAAGGTGGAGGTCGTTCGTTGGTCGCCGGGCTTGAGAGGACTGGTCGTCGAGGGCGTTGGGGATGTAGCTACGGCTATTGTACTGGTATAGCTACGTATCCAGTGTAGCGTATCCAGTGTAGCATGCCATCGGAGAAAGTCGCTATACGCATCATCATGGTGACTCAGCAGGCCATCTGTGTTTGGCAGTATGCATATTCTTTCCCCTTTATTCCGAATGCGATGAGTGCCGTCTATGATTTGCTGGAGCTTTGGCTTTGATTTGATTGGATGTACCATTCAGTAGTAACTAGCCACGGGTAGAGTTTAACTTAGCGGCTATTGTTGGATTGAGTAATTAGCTAGAGTTTACAACGTTGAGAATTTGCACAATAAGGTGAAAAATATGGTAAAGCCGAATGGTAGTGGGATGGTTGGCCTAATTTGACCAAATTTCGATATTGACAATAGCCAAGGATTATTTTCGGATAGGAGACGTTATGAATATTGGATGTGCTATCAATTATTGTCCTCCTCGCCTATCAATTGTAGGTACCAGTAATGATTTTAATTTCTTGTATAATGGGAATTTCTTGTACCGGTAATGTTCAAAATGCTTTATCAATAATCGCTTAAAATTGTTGCAAAATTGTACATACCTATGGTATGTTGGAAGTAAGGTGAGTGCCGACATGGCGAACCAACTGCCTTGCATCGACCAATCACAAAAGGCCTCGTAGTACAGACTCCGGTTAAGAGAGCGTACTCAAGGGACAGATTCCCACAAGGGACGGTTCTCCAGCGAATATAGTACTTGTTTATTCCTATAGGCAAGACCTATAGGGACTGATCTGTGATTAAGATAGAACTAACAGATCTATTCTATTAGGGGCTTCCACATGAAAGACATTTAGGGTGTATGGTACGTTGGAAATTTAAAACTGGATTACGGTAATCGATATTACGGTATTGGTGTATCAAGACTTGTTATATTTTTCCATGGCTCAATAGCGATAATTGTTGATAATAAACATGTAGATTTACCGAATTGAAATACAATCCATATCTGTCCGATAAATGCAATATACAAGGATATGTAATTACCAACTCAAGCCATCCATTACCCAACTACCTTTAGTGTAAAAACAATAATCTTTGATTAGAGTCCATTGCCTAAAGCGAAGGAGGGCTAGATCTAAATATACACACTTTCTCATATTATATAATTGCATCCTCTGCACACTTTCTCATATAATAATAAATCAAATAGGGGCAGACAAGGTCGATTTCCTCAGATGCTGCTGATAGCCCGAAAACCTCCTTATCTTGTGATGTCCGCAACTGCGCACTATCGACAGGCAGGAAAACCTGAGCTAACCTCTCATGAAGAGATTTTACCGCCTAGTGAAGGATTTGCGGATTTAGTTCATGGAACCTAGATACCGCCCGGAGGCCTTCTTTAGTATTGCTACCTTTAGTGTACAATGTACAAACTGCATAATTGAACCCTGCAGTGAATATAACGCGACAAACCCTACCTTGTACTTGTACATTGTATTGCAGAAAATTAACTGATCGACAACTGGCAATCGACAAGGCTACTGCAGCTAGATCGCGAATTCCACCAGCATATGCAACTGCAGCCGCACGCAGGCATACCGTTTTTTTCCAATCCTTGGTACGTATACACAAGTTACTTATTCGAAGCGCACATGTATATGCTCATACGGGTCTGCATGCATATCGATCATAACTGCATATCGGAATTTAAATTAATTACTGCTCCATGTATCGCGGCGCGTCGACCGCGATCGATGACAATTAACTCAATTTTGGTTAATAAAGCTTAATTAAAATTAAGTAAGTAATTAAGTTAAGTAACGCGCGCGACAAAAATGTGTGCAGGCACCTGTAGCGATACGATCAACCTGCGGGTACATTGACCGGTTGACTGCATTCAATTGAATGTACAACCAAGCAAAGCAAGTGCTGGTTCCGCGGATTGAACGCGGGGCCTTCAGATCTTCAGTCTGACGCTCTCCCAACTGAGCTAAACCAGCTAAACGAATTGATGAAGGGGCAACGCATTTTCGCCAGCCAAAACCTGACAAGCCGCCCAAAATCCCCCTATAGGCATACGGCAATATAATAGTCTTATAGGTGTTTGCAACACCGCCGTGCGAATATCTCGGCCACGTGTAGCACGGATGGCCATTATCCGAGGCCGATTTGCGCCCATCTCCGATGTCTAAGTTTGAAAGGAGCACCCAGTGTCGTAACGACGCCTCGTATGGCGTATTAAATCAACTGGCCGGTAGGGTGGGTTGTACCCCACCACTCGACAAGAGTTAAAATAACGCTTTCCATAAGCATCTAATCCAGGAACAACGCATCGCATAAAATGAAAGGGGGAGGAGCATATGCAAAAGCACCTCCCAGGGAGGGTGAAAAATGCCCAAAAAGGGCATTTGGGAAAACGGTTTGGGTTTGACAGGCTGCAAGATCAAAACCGTCTCATTCCCAAAAGAGTGTAACGGCGGTCTAGGCCCGAGTCTACGGCCAACACCACAGATCTTACCCATTGTTTTGGAAAAAAGCAAATCAAAAACGGGTCTCGACTCACAAACGGTTTTTGACGGTTCAATGTTTTACTGGCGCGCGCGAGCGCGCGCCGTGCGTATTCTCCCAACATAGACCCACGCTCCCCATCAAGGTCCCCACCTAGGCAAGGGAGCGACGAGTTTGTAAGCGTTATCACACCGGGCAGATCAAATGAATGTCGGTGATATCGTAGAGCGGGAGGTAGACTCGACCGCGGTCAAGCCTCCAGGACCCCCGGCGCCAATGGCGCCCCGTCCCAAGAAACAATCGAGATGGAAGCAACGCAAGCAGGAGCAGGAGAAACAGCCAAAGCCGGCGCCATCGTCATCAGATCTATCGGCAAACGAGCAAATTCACATGGAAAATTTGCAAAAGATATCGCAGATGTCACAGTCGGAGTTTGAGCAGAACCGGGAACAATTGCTCGGGTCCCTTGACGCGGGAGTGCTTCAGATGCTACTCAACCGGGCCCAGGCACATGAAGGTGGCATGTTGGACCGGGAGGATGTGGATCGGGCGCTTCAAGTGCCCGCCAATCCACCCCCTGAAATCCCCACCACGAAACCCGAGCCCAGCAGCGCCCCAATTGAGACTGCCCCAGAGCCGGCCAAACCACCCCAGGACACGCCGGAGGAGGAAGAGGAGGAAAGCGTCACGGTGCACTTTCCTGCACCGCCCAAGCAGGAACAACTTGACGTGAACGACCCCGAGTTTATGGAGCAGTTGCACGCCAAGTACTTTCCCACGCTGGAAGCGGAGCCCGACAAGCTACAATGGATGCAGCCCGTCACGGAGGAGGAGATTACGAGCTACACGGAAGACCAGGCGGCCGTGGCGCCCTCAGAGCTCCGGTTTGATTTCCATGGCGACCTGCTCAGTCCCCGGCAGGCGCTGCAGGTTCCAACCCATCTCGGGCTGCACCACCACGGTGACGCACCCCATGCCGCAGGCTACACGGTCGCCGAACTGGGGCACCTGGCCCGGAGCACTGTTGCCTCCCAGCGGTGCATTGCCATCCAGACGCTGGGCAGGGTGCTGTACAAGCTCGGCAAGGGTCTCTATGGCAAGGAGATATCAATGGGGCTATGGGGCGTCGTTGACTACGCGCGGGTCATGGACACGCTCCACCAAGCGGCCGACGAAAAGCACACCCCGAGCCTCACCGTGCGCGCCCACGCCGTCGAGGCGCTGTGGTTATGGCACCAGGGCGGAGGGAAACGGCTGGCCAGGTAGACACCTGCATGGCGCCAATTCCGACAATTGGCACTACCGCGGAGAGGGGAAAGTAGGCGCCCCCCCCCTTTTGCTCGGTTATGGGGTTGGTTGTACCCGGGGTCCCATGGGTGGCCGTTTGGAGCCTCTCAGGAGAGCGGTCGCTCCGTGGTAGAGTACATATGTATGGCATTTCCCACTGCGTGGGTAATTATTATATTATGACGTTTGATGTGTGATCTGCCACGGTCTGAAACACAATATTGCATAATGCCATGCATTGCTGTCTGCGGTGCATGGTGCATGGGAGTTTAAACGATCGTGCAGGAGGCAGGGACGAGTGAGGTGCGCTTATCAGATAGCATTACATGCCTCCAGTAGGAACGAAATGCCGAAACGCGTTTACGCGTTTAGAGTGCGGTTAGTATATCGAGATTAACCAGAGGGTATATTCTCCCCATGGGTTAGTGGCGGTGCGAGAAAATTTTTTGCCGTGTCTTGGACGATAATTATACGTAGCACGAACCAATTGGTCCGCCACCTTTTTTTTTTTTGGGTGGGGGGATAGGGAAAGGTGGTCCGCGCCGAGGCATGCCCGATTCGTCAAAGCCGTAAAAGAGGTCTCCTATCACCACCAATGAGTAGGCGCGTGGGGATCCAGGAGAAGAGTGAGTGTGGAAAGCAATATTTCATACCCACATACACCCACGCACACCAAAGTCTCTTAATTATGCTAAAAAAGAGACTTTGTGTCTCAGACAGCACTGCTACAGAGAGCAGTTACACTTCTGTTTTGGGATCGCTGCGTGGCCCCCATATTAGTCATATTTAAGGGGTATACTACCATAGTGGGTGGTGGGAGTGTGGGTGTCGCCGCTGGGAATCGCCAATTTGTCTATACGTAGAGAGGTACCGTGCTTGCGTATATGTAATGGAGATGCAAAGAAATGACATGACCGAATGCACAAAAAAAACCGACGCATTACATCCAGAGGTATACCAGTTGGTAATCCTTCGGAAGGAAGCGAAAGGGGGCCAGAGGGCCGTATAGGCTGGAAAATATTTCCGCGGGTGCGGAGCATCCGACCCGTATATGGCACGCTCTCCTCATTCTAATTCCCCCCGAAAAAAAAAAAAAAAAAAAAAAAAAATTGCGTGCGCGCGCAGGGTAAGAACGCCGGCCTCCGCTATCAGGGCCGTCCCTATCACCCACACCGCATGTAGTACTGTAGATACAAATTACAGTACCCAACGTGCAATGGTGGTCCTACTACGTAGTAATGGTAACACTTACCGTAGTATGGCAGTAACCGTGTAAGGTAGCACAATGTGTGGCCTACAATTTCCATAGATTACGTCCCAGAGGGGGCAATTTAGCCGATACACCAAACCCATAACACCATAGGGAGGAGGCTTACTACATCTCGAAACATTGGGGATGAGCGGCCGATAAAAGCGAAATAAGCAAAAAAATAAGGGGACCGACTGTAAGGAAAAGGGGGATTGCCTTTCTCCCATGGCAACGACCAGCCGTGGCGTATTATCACGTGGAAGGGAGGCCACTACACACAATTAAACCAATGGGCACAATGATTTGATAGCCTACCACGTACTACAGTAGTTTGTATAACGTATAGCCATCGTGTCGTGTCGTGCGTTAAAATCGAGTACCTATTCCCGTTACATACACCGTTAAGCACAGTAATACAATGTAGAACGCAGAGATGGCATATCAGATACTGTATATCTCGACGTACGCATACATGCCCGATTAGATTAATGTCTTCCTCCAGCCCGCACCGGCCACCCAAACGGCTCCACGCTGGAAGGGGTCCTAGATCTACGCACTGGATTCAGATATACGCAGGCCTGCAACGGTGCACCAGAGACGTACGTCTAGACACATTACACAACAGAACACAGGGTACAGTACAGTGTGTATTGTCGATTCAAAGCACAGCTCTGCTGGACGGGTACATTTGGATATGCCACTACCCGTTTGCCTTTCACCACCGTTCCCAGCGCCGTCGGGCCCCCAATTGGAGAGATACCAAATGGTGAGGGGGTCGCCCCCATCGGCCCGACCACGGCTCAATTGGCGTGCCCACTAGACCGGGCCACAAGTTTTGTCGGGTGTCTCTGATTACTTTTTAAGCGACAAAAAGCAACCAAACCGGTGCATGAAACACAACCCCCCCAAACCTCACCCCCTCCAAAAGCAAACCCACCATTCCCAAAAGTAACCTCCCCCCCTCAAGCGAGACAGATTTTATTTTTCCTAAAAATATATAAATTTCGCGGGCCAGCGTATTATGAGTGCATTCAACATAAGAAGAAGTTAATCTGCTGGTTTCGTTCTCCTTTTTTTTTTTTTTCTGGAATTTCGACGACACGATTAGAATCAGCACCAAAGAGACGTTGACGCGACGATTTTAGACCCCGGTTAACCGCTTTTTCATCGTAAAAAAACCTCTTCGGCGTGCAAAATTGATAAACTTTTTGACGCCCGTTTAACCGTTCTCCCTCTTCCCCCCCATTTAACACACCAAAGTTTAAAAGTGCTCGGGCCACCAATCATTCGCTTGAAACGACTATAGAGTTCATCCCACAGCACTCCGCATTTACCCCTCCATCACAAATCAGCCGCCATGAACCAGTCTTCGCTGTATTCGTACCCGTCCTCGCAGTCTTCCTCTGCGGCGGCGCACCACTATGATCTCAATGGCCTCCCGCGGCAGATGGGCGCCACACAGCAGCCGCAGCAGCAACAGTACTTCAATACCCAGCCCACGTACTACCAGCCCACGGCGAACCACTACCTGACCTCGTTGACCCCTCCCCCCGGCTCCTCCCACTCCACGGCCTCTGCGGCTGGGACTGCGGGATCCCTGCAGGCGTCCACTGCATCCCCGGACCTGCCGCTCTACAGCACGGCTCACCAGCTCTACCCCGGGTCCACCGCCAACTCGTCGACCACCACCCCCGTCGCGACGACCCCTAACCCCAACTCGACCCCGTCGAGTCTCCATCACCCATTGCAGCAGACCCAGACCCACCCGCACTACATGTCGACCTATCACTATGGCCAGTATCTGCAGCAGGGGGTTGCGCAGCAGCCCATGTCTCTGCTCTCCCACCACCATGGCCAGCCGCCGCAGCTCCAGCCGCCCGCCCCTGCTGCCAGCCAGCAGTACCACCAGGTGGCCCCTACCGTGACCGATCCTACTGGCCAGATCGCCCCGCCCGGGGCCAAGCCCAAGGTCACCACGACCCTGTGGGAGGACGAGGGCACGCTGTGCTTCCAGGTCGAGGCGCGGGGCATTTGTGTCGCGCGACGGGAGGACAATGACATGATCAACGGCACCAAGCTGCTCAATGTGGCCGGCATGACCCGAGGCCGACGAGACGGTATTCTCAAGGGGGAGAAGAACCGACACGTCGTCAAGGCCGGCGCTATGCATCTCAAGGGCGTGTGGATCCCGTACGACCGAGCGCTCGACTTTGCGAACCGGGAGAAGATCATTGATCTGCTCTACCCGCTCTTCGTTACTGACATTAAGAACGTTCTGTACCACCCTTCCAACTACCACCGACCCACCACCACCCAGATGCTCGGGGGCGCGTCCACCTCGACCGCTCCCAATGCGGCGGTGGCGGCGGTAGCCGCAAACGCTGCGGCGGCCGCGTCCAAGCGGGACGACAAGAAGGAGGACAAGGAGGAGGACGCCAGCCACCCGGCCACCGCCTCCTCGACCCCTGCCCCACAGGCCCAGTCGACCCTGCCCCACCTCCAGGACGACCGGTACGTGGCCCACCAGCCGCAGCAGCCGCAGCCGCAGCAACAACCCCAGCAGCCGCAGCAACAGCCGCAGCAGCCGCACCAGGCCGCTCAGCAACAGCAGCAGCAGCAGCAGTACTACTACCAGCAGGACTACTACAACGCGGTACAGCAGGCTCCGCAGCGAGCGGGCACCCCGCCTGCTAACCGGTACGGCGCGTCTGGCGGGTTCATGCTCCCCCAGATCAGCTCCAACGGGTACTACATGCACAACACACTGCCACCCCCTACCGCCACTGCGTCCACCGCCTCCGCGGCGGCCCAGAGCGACTCGGCAACCCTCCCTCCTCCCCAGACCGCCTCCGCCGCGGCGTCCTCGACCCCTTCCGAGTACGCGTCCGCCCCGAGTGCGGCCACTAACACTGGCACCGGCACCCCGTTGACCGACTCGCTGCCCCACACCCCAAACTCGGCATCCAACCAAGAGGACAGTAACGGCAAGATTGGGCTTGCCATCATGAACGACGCCCAGTCGCGACCAAGCACAACCTCCCCACGCATGTACCAGTCCACCGCCGCCGCGGAGAAGGAGCCCCAGACCGGCGACGCGCGGCCCAGCGAGGGCGGCGACGAGCCCCCGCTCAAGCGGGCAAAGTCCGTCAAGGTCGATGAGTAATGTATATTTGATGATGCGATAATTTAATGATCTATAGAGAAAAATCCAATCTTTTTGACGTGATGCGCCCGGCCTCTGTCGGCAATTGCGAGTTCTGCACGCCGCTGCACTGGTCCTGCACTTTACCTAGCGATCATAGCTGTTTCATTGACGACATGGCCTCGAGGTTATAGGGGCCAGCCCCCCATACCCCCCGTGGCTAACGATTGACGACATGGCCTCGAGGTTATAGGGGGCCAGCCCCCCATACCCCCCGTGGCTGGGGGTAAAACCCCCAGACCCCAGTAGTAATAATCGAATAGTTAGTATATATATGTCTGTTGAATGACATTAAATAAATAAGTTGAATCGTTAGTAATAGTTAGTGGTTGAAAATAGCCTTGAGTCGCTGCCAGTCCTGTTCGCAGGCCCGCGCAAACTCCGGGTCGGACTCGGGGGCGTCAAACACGCGCGAGTGGCCAAAGTCGATAAAGGTAACCGTATCCCCAGTGAGCATCATGTTCTGGATACGAATGTCTCCATGGACCACGCCACACGCATGAATGTGCTCAAGAGCACATGCGGCTCGGTCGTAGTGGGTAGAGTCCGTCGTGGTGGGCCGCTGGCTGCCGACATTGCTCATGAGAATGTACGGGCCCTCAATCGCAGCCACCACCTGGCCATTGTAGAAACAGCCATAGTCTAGCAACTTGGGCACCACGGTGCCCTGAAGATTGTGCAACGCGCTAAACGCATACACCTCGTTGGCGTAGAGCACGTCACTAATGTGTGCGCCTTCCACCACGTACTGGGGCATCTTGGAGTTGTAAAAGTTGCCATCGTACACCTTGAGAATCGACGTCTCGTCCACCTTGTACACCTGCGAGAGATAGCCAAACCCAATCTGGAGCGGCTCAATGCGCTGTTTTTTGGCAACCGCAGCGCCGCCGCACCGCGCCGGACCAGTGCCCACGGGGAGCTGAACCAATGGCGACAACGTAGCAGACATACTTCTAATCTCCTTCTAGGTGGGCCTCTAGACACCAAATGTATTCTGTAGACGTGAGTGCCCTCCCCTGTAAACCATTATATATGTCTGCTGCTGCGGCCGGCCTCCCGGGCGCCTCGGCACACATAGTACCGCAGAGGGCCAATGAGTAATTTTCCGGGCACGGAAAATTTTTACATGTTGAAACATTTTCAATTCGGCATGTATCATTGTGAACACGGTGGATCTGGCAGTGACGTGCTTCAGATTGGCTCGCTCCCCATGGACATGGGTGGAAATCTCGCCAACCGTCTTTGGATGGACAGGGGTAGTTTGATAACCATGTAGCGGGTGGTGGACAGTACTAACCCGCCTCGACCCACTAGTACGGCTGGGTCACGTGGTTCATGCGGCGCTATCCGTCGGTAACCCGTCGGCCTGTGCGGCTGACACCAAAGTTGCGGCCTGTGCGGCTCATGAGGCTCATTGCGTTATGGGAGTAGCCGCACCCTTGCCGTCTTCCGTGCCGTCTTCCTTGAGGTCTTCCCTGAGGTCCCTCTTCAGGTCCCCCTTGAGGTCCCCCTTGTGGGAGGCCCGGCTCGCATAGAGATCCTCGTCGTCCTCGTCGTGGTCGGTCAGGTCAACGCTCACAATTGAGGCCCCCGTCGTGGGCGTCCGCACCACCCGCCGCAGCGAGGACCCGGCAATCGATACCGCGCTAATACTCTTGTTGCTCGGGAAGGGCCCGTTGGTCAATGAGTCCCCCGATTCGCGCCGCGACAGGATCGATTCAGGCGCAATTGCGTGCGTCGACGCATTGGTATCAAACGATCGCCGCCCCGCGCGCTTCGACGAAGAGGCAATCGTGATAACAGACGCATTGTCCATGTTCGCCGTCGAGTTGGGCACCGTCAACGTTGTCACCTCCGACGGAGGCGGGGTCACGGTTGTCACCGAGGTGTGTGACACGGAGGGCACCGTAAAGTTTGAGTTGGACCGCCGCTTGGTCGACGACACCGAGTCCCCGTCATTGTTGGACATGGACTTGTTGTCGACAATCTGCACCCGCTGCTGGGGCAACGGCCCGCTCGCGCTGTCCTCCTCGCGGAACGACTCTGGAGCGTCCTCCATCGACGGCCGCTCCGTCAACCGACCCTCCTCGTAAAGGTCGCCACTGCTCCCACTGGGACGCGGCGTTTGCTGCTGCTGCGGCGGCGCTGGGCCTGGCGCTCCTGGTGGGTCGCGTGCGGCGGCACCGTGGTGTCGCCGTCCTACGAGCCGCTTCATCCAGCTGAACTTGCCGCCACTGTTGGTCTTGTCCTCCATTTTTTGCGCTTGCTGTGTCTTTCTTTCAAAGTATCTCCGCCGAACCGCTCGTGGTGCACTGGGAGAGAGGGGGAAGGAATGGGGGCTTGGCCGGGGTGTGGTGTTGTGGATAAGGGGCGTTTTGTTGTCCGCCCACATATTTCGTCCCGCCGAAAAATCGCGATCCAACCGCGTGTTACCAATTGGTAAAAAGGGGAAGAGGGCCAAGGGGGGGTTCCGGGGCGGCGGGGTTCGATTGGGTCGCCGAGGTTGTCAAGGTGATTTTGGCGTTTGCGGCGCAAGGTTTACTCGGTCATTATGGGTGGGCCCGGGGTGGATGCAAGTCTTGTTTAATTGTCACACAGTTTATTGGCTATTAATTGAGGAGTTTGTGGAGGATATTACGCTAGGTACTTTGGCTTATCTCTGAGATACGCCGTGTGTGTTATGCAATAGGATTATACGTGACTCGGGTTGAGAATAGCAGGTTGATGACCGATACGCGAACGGTATCATTAATACGCTCGAATATAATTAGGTAGATATTAGCCGACTTCCATGGCGGTCTATAGTTTGATTGCCGTTGGTCGATAATTTGGGCTATCAGTTACAGCTATATGCCCAAAATGACTCTTACCACTACGATGCAACGACTAGTGATACCCAGATGAAAGCGACTATTTGTTACCACTAACGATGAAAGCGATTAAAAAAAGATAGTTTTGATCTTAAAGTCCAGCTATAGACAATTATACCGGCAATGAGTAATGGCTTGTACCTGCTGCACATTACAGGGACGCTCAATACATTTTGAGCTGCAACCATTGGTTTTACAAATGAACCCATATCACTTGACATTTGATGGCTATCGGCTAGGTAACCATTGGGGTTTACAAATATTGTCCGTATCCTACCGCGATAATCGACTACCGTGTACAATGAACGATTGACTACAATGAACGATTGACCACAATGAAAGATTGATCACAATGAACTGTATCTCAATAAACGATTGGCTAGAACGATTAACGATTGATTACAATGAACGATTGATTACAATGAACGATTGATTACAAGAACGATTGATTACAAGAACGATTGATTACAAGAACGATTGATTACAAGAACGATTGATTACAAGAACGATTGATTACAAGAACGATTGATTACAAGAACGATTGATTACAAGAACGATTGATTACAAGAACGATTGATTACAACAAACGACTGAATACAACGTTTAACGATCGCTACAACACAATGAACCAATCACTACAATGAACGATTGACCACAACGTTGGTACACTACTGGCAATGGCAATAACCGTGTAATACAGCCTATTACAGCGAATACAAATATGGCCTGAATTTACCTATACACTCAAGAATGTCAAAATCATAATCATCACGTCATGAACATCGTTACGCGGATTTCTGCTCGTCTTCGCTCATATCGCTTCCAGACAGCATCCCCTCGTACATGAGGCTCGGGAATTGCTGCAGCAGAGCCGTCGGGAACACATAGTTCTGCTGCTGTTGTTGCGGCAGTGGAGCCTGCGACTGCTGCGGCTGCATTATCGCAGCATTGTTATTACTAGGCGGCGAAAGCATCAACGACGGCGTCGTGCCCTCTCCAGACACATATATCGGCACGTCGGTGGACTGCCGCTGCTGCGGCTGCTGTGAGTACGCGTCGAGATACATTTGCGGCTGCTCCTTTTCGCGCTTGCGCTTCTCGCGCTCCTCCTCCTCGAGTAACGGCTTTATACACAGGCGCCCCGCCTCGGTACGGAAATGGCGCCCCAGCGCATCTGCTCTGGCGAATTTACGCCCGCAGCCCCACACGGTCTTTCCGTCCGATAACACACCTTTACATTCAAACTTCTTCTCGCCCGAGTGCAATGCCTCGTGTCGCTTACGATCGTGCTGGCGCGCAAATGCCTTGCCACACACCGTGCACACAAACGGCCGCTCATCAGTATGGGTCCGGAGGTGCGATCGCAAATTGTACGCTCTGGTGAACCGCTTGTCGCACAAGTGGCACGCAAACGAAGACGGGTGCTTTTGCACGCGCTTGGTGCTCTGCGACGGGGTCGCCAGCTCCAAAATGTAGTCTCGGCTCGCCGAGCGCGACCGACTGCGCGACGACTGGCGGCTACTGGGGGACGACTTGGCCGAGATCGACGCACTCCGCGACCGGCGCGTTTCCACCGCCGACTCGGGGGAGAGAAAGTCGCCCGCCGTAGGGGACGCCATGGAAGAAGGCGACACGGGGGACGCGGCGGTATTGGCCGTCGTGTAGTATCCCGGAGGCGCCACGGGCCGCAAATCAGAGTCCGATTGCGACCGCTGGCGCCCGCCGCCATTCATGGGGGTCGCGTAGCCCAGAGCGGGCGCGGCATTATCAAACTGTGCCTGCGGCACAAAGTCCACGTTGATTTCTGGCGTCATTTGCGGCATCATGTGCTGCGGCGGTAATTGGTGCGGCGCGTGCGGCGCATGTGGCTGTGACTGTGACTGTGGCTGTGGCGGTGGCTGCGGCTGCAACGTTTGATGCGCCTGAGGCCCCGGCGGGGCCTCGGAGACCCCCGTAACATTGAGACTAAAGTCGTCCAAATAGCCCAGCGAATCGGGGGCTCGGTCTACGATTGTAAAGTCATTTGCCATCTGTACAAGCTCTGCGGCCCCCTGCTGGTGGACCCCCGTGGCCGGGGCCAGGTAGGGGGACGAGAGCGCCGAGTGGTACGGCGACGCCGCCGCAGACAAGTGTGGCGAGGGCATTATCGACGGCGCATCAGAGTGTGACGACCCCGACCGGTGGTGCTGAAAGGGACTACTAGCGTCCGGCGGCTGTACCCAAAAGCTATCCACCCCCGGTGTCGTGTTGAGGCTCGTATTACTGTTATTGCTACTGCTCCCTTGCAGCACATCCGGCCCGATCGCCGCAGTATTCAAAAACTCGTCAAAGGCGCTGTATCCATTGTTGGAGTACTTGTCGTTGGAGTACGGGCCGTCTTTAGACTCCCCATACCCGGTCTGGTCCATTTCTCCGGCTGGTGTATCACCCCACTATCTCCACAGGTAGAGGCTATCTTGGCAGCTCCTTCTCGCTTGTTGTCTCCTCCAAACCACTAGTCGCTCTGAAACGGGTGGCTATGTAGTAGGGCTTTCCGGGCCGTAGGTCAAGCTTTTTTTTGTCTTGTTGTACGTTGGGACCAATCAGTCAAGCCAGTCAAGTTACGTAATTAAATTGGCCGGCAATTGCGTGACCTCCGGGGCTTGGGGCCGTGGCGATTTGAGGGGAAGTGAGCGGTACCTCTGTGATGAATGAGAGAAAAGCCAACTCTGCAATTCGCGGGGGATATATACATGTTCTGGGGGAGGGCCGGAAAAGAAAAAGGGGCCGGGCTGTGAGGCGCAGTTGATCGAAGCATATGGCGTACATGGGGGACTCGAAGCAAGGACCGACACGCTTTTCTGTGCATACTTCTAGTGAGACACCGAGGGATCCCTCTGCAAAGGCTCTACGAAAGATGAAGTACAGGCTCGAGCGGGATTGGTCCCCCTCTTTCAACCCACCTGCTACGGGGGCTAAGGAATTGTGTTTGAGCAATTTAATGGTCGTACTGGATCTTGTTGTCGCCAGTCGGGGGGTTGTACTGCGGAGGGGCCGGTGCGGCGGAGGATGATGCGGCGGCCGGAGCGGCTGGGGCCACGGAGGGCTCGTCTTGGTAGACACCTGCAGTCTGGCCCTGGGGGGCCGGAGAGGAGGAAGCGGAGGCCTCCGCATCTGGGATAATATCGTAATGGCCCCGGCGGGTGTCGAAGAAGGGAATTCCGTCCTCGGGGTACTTTAGAATGATGTACCACGCGTGGGCAACGCCGGGGATGCCTCCGAGCATGGTCAACGCCACGTTAATTAGCGTGTCGGCGGTAAACAGCCCTCGCTTAATGATAACCGGGAACGGCGGCACAAACAACCCCAGCAGGGCCAGTAACAGGTCTGTCGTCAGCAGATTGGAGTTCGCCATGGTGAGAGCTACAGTAGGCGGTATGTCGGTGGTCTCTGGTCTGTGGTCAATGGGACGTTGTGAGAATGGTGGGCCACTTTGTAAGGCGGCGGTGTAACGCCGCGCGTCAAGTGCTCCACAACCGCATTGTTGCGGCTGGGGGCCTAAGCCACCCAGCACGGGTCCACGTCGGTTGACGTTGTACTATCTCGGGAGTGATGCCGGTTAATGTTGTAAAGCACTCCATGTACAAGTAGTGGTTACAGTGCCCACCACGCCGTTTGATGGTTCCACCGTGAATCTCTGTGCATTAATAACGGGCTGTGGGCGGTGTTTGAAGAATCACGCAACGCATCGCTCGCATATGGAACTTGGTAAGGCTTGATACTGCAAGAACCGTTTGGCAGTGTTTGAGATTCGTAATAAACGACACTTTCCATGGCGAAGCAAGAATTTGATCAAACGTGAGACTGATCGTACATTTCATCTACAGCCGGTATTTTATACCCTATTTTATCTAGTCATCCGGAACTATTGTATATTCCATCTACAGTCTTGTTCGGTGTTTTCATCTACAGTCTAACCTATTTTGTACTCTCTATTGCCTTACCAAGTGCTAAGCCTCTAAAGTCCGTTTCATTTTTTAATATTTGTGCGAATAACTTGGCTTATGCTGCAACACCAATCATCCGGACAGTTAACATACACAGCTTAAGGATGCTAGGTGATATTAGCCGTATGGGTAATGTTATACGAATACGAATTAGCAAACTATGCATCACTATCACAAGCGATGTTTACAGCGTAAAGCTCAATTGTTCATGCGTAAACCGAGTACCCCAATCATAATCATTAATATAAGAATTACAGCGTAAAGCTCAATTGTTCATGCGAAACCGAGTTGAGCGACTCCAATCATAATCATTAATACCAGAATTACAGCGTAACGCTCAATTGTTCATGCGTAAACCGAGTTGAACGACCCCAATCATAATCATTAATACCAGAATTACAGCCTAAAGCTCAATTGTTCATGGCCCTTGAGAAACCGAGTTGAGACAACTCATCATATCAACGGTAAAACGACAGTCAACCGTACCATGGTAAACCATGGTAAACCAATGCAGGTCTTATCCAGACTTGTCATCTGCATCTGTCACTAGGAATTATTAAACGATATTACATCAAATAAATTACATACGAGCATTTAGTACTCGGCATCCTGGCCCGGGTTGGCAGTCTCGTAATGAAGAGCCTTGAGCAAATAGTGCAATGCAGCCACTAGAAAAGACGCACTAAATGGACCCACCCAGTAAATCCAGTGGTAATTGGGGAAAGATCGCATGGCAACATTTGGACCAAACGATCGCGCCGGGTTGAGACCAGCGCCAGTAACTGGCACACACACCAAGTGTCCCACAAAGAGCGCAATGCCAATGGCTAGAGGCGCCATATGCGTAGCTCGGTGCTTCTCAACCGCCATCATAACCACCGCCATGGAAAGCATGGCGGTACCAAACATCTCCAAAAACACACCTCGGGATCGAGACACCCCGTCGGTCAAGGCATTGTTGAACAAAATCGGACCAGGGGTCAACGCAGAGGCAGCCGCCGCAGCCGCCATACCAGCAACCATCTGAGTGAAAAAGAGAAGCGCCGCACGCATCGGGGTGATAGCCCGCACCAGCGCCAAGGTCAGAGTAACCGTGGGATTGAGCTGACCGCCCGACACTCGGAAGAAGCAAAAGACGCACACCATCACGCTAAAGCCAAAGCCGCACGCAATGACAAGCGTCTGCGACGCAGTAGGCCCAAACGTTGGCTTGAGCGAGTCGTCATTGTTGGCAGACTGCGCAATAAGGTATGCAAATAACAAAAACATAAACGTGCCAACAAACTCACCAACCATGGCGGTAAAATGGTTTCGAATCCCATCCGGGAGACCCATGTATCGCGGCGAAGGTCTAAACGCGGGCGATTGGTTCTCAATGTCTGCTCGCCCATTGTACCCGGCTGGGCCGTCGTAATTTGGCTGCATTTCGTCACTCTTTTCCCGCTCAAGAGGAACAGCCACATTGGTCTGTGGATTCGAAGCAGCAGCGTCCGCCATGATGTTTATAGTGATGCAACGAGAAGTACAAGAAGAGGCTAATTTCCAACTGAAGAGAGTTCAAAAAGAAGAAGCACAAACGGGTCAATTGAAGGCTATTTATACATTGCAACGATGTGCCGCACACGAGAGTGAAAGTACTTTTTATCCCGCCATGACAGGTTTTAAACAAAGAGTGTGAAACTGAAGCCTTCTCACTCTCATACCCGCTCTATTTTAGAGCCCGCCCTTTGGCGCATCTCCAACTACAGTACCGCGGGTCTGTTCTCCAAAAGCAAACCCTGGTTGGTGACAAGATTGTAATGATATCCTGTTTCAATGGGCCCCAGCCCTCGTGGAGATACGGCTACCAGACCCAAATCCGAATAAGGTTGACCTGATGCCCTCCATTGTGGTTTTTTTTGTTCATACACCCCTCTCATCCGCATGCATCAGTTTAATCTTAGAACCGACCCGCCTTGACGGACGGGGACCACTACCACTTTACCGCGTAATTGCCGCGGACTATCAATCCATGGATCACCTGTAGGTACTTTGACTTGGCGCATCGTGTCTGCTCTTTAGAACACACCCTTGTCCGGTGAAGACACAATGTGTGATGCCCCTTCAGTGAGATTTGGCACTTTAGCGCTATAGCGCCCTCTTCTAATGGGCCAGGGGTGCTAGGCATTGAGAAATGACCCTGGCCGAATGAACCGCCCTTTGTCTCTTGCTCTATGATGGTCCCCCGTATATACTGCAACCCGAGGCCGCGTAGAACAATGTCAATCCTGGCAATGAATCAATGCACCGAAAAGCCAGCTGTATAACACAACTTTTAACTGCTCTGGGAAGGCTCCCTACAGGAACCCACCTCGGCATTGCCGCCCTATCCAGGTAGAAAAAAGTTTGTCAACCCCCAATCTCACTGAAACAAGGCCGAACCCTGTCTTGAGCTGAAATGTCAATGCCATTGAACGGGAAACTGGCTACTGGCCCAGTCGAAAAATACCAGCCTCCCGCAAATTACAATTCAGCCCTCCATCTAAAAACACAAAACCGGCATACTTAGTACCGCTGTTGTTGACAGTGTCCGTTTGGGGACTGGGGAACATTCCACGCTGCTGGGTCACCGCCGTAAACGGACAAAATACGGCTGCATTTGGCTTCTATGCTCAACCGTGCGTGCATGGAGTACTACAAACAGGTTCAAATCTCTGGTGCCGTGAAACACTATCAGGGTCCGCCTGGCAAAAATAACCCCAGCTTCATGTTAAAAGACTAACCTTGTTCTCCCCGTCCGGTTGTCCGTCTTCCCGCCAGTCTTTTGTACGGGGAGCAGTAACCCCCAGCCGTGGTGCTTGAATACGACCGATACACAGCCTTACTACTGGAGAGGGACGGCCCTGGGCGCCGATCCCTGCACGAATATGCAGAGTACGTGCCGGATCTCGACCTGCCTTCGATTTGAGTCTCCATTTGAAATCTCTAGTCTCTCCGGGAATGCGGCACTGGTAAGTAACCAGCACTCAATTTGTAGACTACAGTACAGTAGGAGCCACAGATCTGGGCCTCAGACCGCGTACCTCGATTCGGTCTCGTCTAGTGGGAGGCGTGGACCAGGGGTATGGTGAAATGTTTGCGAATAAATTAGTATGTACAGGATTAAAATTGGGGGAACTCGTAGCCGGCGGAGAACTTGTTAATGTCGTAAAAAAGCTCTTGCACCATGGTCTCAATCTGGTCCGAGGTGGGCGAGGTATCGGCAAAGACAACAGTGTTATTGTCAAAGTATTGCGGCGCGTCCTGTGCCAGCCCTGACGCCTCGTTGAGGGACGTGAGCAGCGGAGGCGGCGCCTGCATCGCGAGACCGTCCACCTCCGTGGTGTCGGGATGGCGCGAGTCGACCGACAGATACGACTGCAGCGTTACTGGCGGTGACTCGTACGAGGACGGGGTAAGTGATTCTCCAGAGGGCGGGTTGTTCATGAGCCCCCGCGTCACGTCAAACGTATGCGGCGTCGTCGTCTCGTTGCTCTTCCATGGCTCCGACACCGGTGCCACGGACGGTGGCTTTGCAGGCCTGGTGCAGTCCTCTGGGAAGCATGTAAAGCCAAACCCTTTGGCGCGGCGCTGGCCAGAGAGCATGTCCTTTAGGAGCGTAGTCGCGGACTGGGCGTAATCAATGGCCCGTGTGCCATCCTTGGTCTTGAGGTTGATCCACTTTTCCAGCCGCATCAGGTTGGCATAGAGCTGGGCGGCTACTAATGATTTTTTGCGGGCCACCTCCCACTGCGCCTTGACCTTGGCAAACGGCTCGTCAATGTCGACCACCAGCGTGGTGATCCCTTTGCTGAGCATGATAAGCCGCAGCCGAATAAGACACCCTAGTATTTGTAACACGCGATAAAAAAGCACCTGCGGTAGCGGTATATCAAACTTGGTCAATGCGTAGTCAAATGCATGAATCACATTATAACAGGAGCGCGAAATGTCATACCCAATGGACACGAGCAGCTTGCTGTCCTCCTCTCCACGGTACGTACCAAGCAGTGCATTGAGCGCCTCTTCGTTGAGCGAAATGGCAATCTTTTGGAACCCGGCCGTCTTGAAGAGGGCCGCGTTCTCGCCCATCGCGGTAACCTGCTTGAACGTCAGCTGAAGGCTCGCCATTGTGTCCTCTACTCGACGCATATATACCTCGAGCTTGTGGCGCACCACTGCAAATGGATGATCACTGTGCCGCTTAATGTCCTCGATCCCTTCAATGCCCGTCATCATCATCCGGACCATGAGTCCGAGCATGCGGTCTTCGGCACCGCCGTGGCCGAGCATCATGTCAATGGCGAAACTACACGAGGGCAGCATGCGCATAAATTGCGTGCGTCCCGTGCTCACGGTCATGGAAGAAAAGGCGGCGTAGAGCTCGAGGAAACACCGTACGCGGTCAATGGCGGCGTTCCGCTCAGCGGGGTCCGCCGTAGTATCAGCAATGAGTGCAGAGTCCTCGCGAGACCCCAGATTGAGCACGGTCGTCACGGCATGAGTCGTCATTAGCACAAAGCTCCGGTTCAAGTCGGACCCAACCCGGAAATAGACGACCATAAGTAGCATGGATCGCACAATTTCGGTCGAGAGACGAGATTCAATAAAAGTCCACTCAACCAGCACCCGCTGCATGAACCGGTTGAGGTCAAGCGCTCTTGGAATGTCGTTGGACTGCGTGGTAAAGTCGCTAACAACCATGGCCATCGTCAAGACGGGGAATACAACGCGCATCTCTTCAAACTCCCCCACGTCAATGACAAATACAACGAAGAACCGCAGTAGATAGCTACGGAAATGGTCAAAGTGGTACTTGGCCTCCTCAGCCGTAATCAGACCAAAGTCAATTGCCGTCTGGACAACATCAGAGCGCCGCAGGTCGCGCGGGCGCCATTGGTCAGAGCGATCCATGCCACCAATATCATCGCCGGCCAGGCCATTGAGCTCCGCCATCTCTGCTAGCGAGTGCTGATCAGCCGCAGTATCGGCGGCTCGCGCGGCCATTGAATTGGTATACGCCGCATCATCAGCGGCTTGGGAGGCGAGCCGATCTAGAGTGCGGTTCGCGCGCACCACAATGCCCTCGAGCGCCTGCACCCGTTTGAGCCGCTCGATTCGTGTTGTACAAGGGTCGCGCACTAGCGCCTCCAGTCTATCAATGATCACCTCCTCGTGCGACTTGTCACTCTCGTTGCGGGGGACAATGGCGAGTCGTGTGCGCTTGGCCCGCCGCTTCTCGGGCTCGTCGGGCTCATGGTGGACGGGCTCCATGTGGCACTCCACCTTGGCCTTGGTGCATCGTACACACCGCTCATCCGTCTTCTCCGCAAAGTAGCACTTGACCTTGATTCTACGGCACCGCGCACACGCCTGGCCTTTACGCCACCCGTTGCGCGCGTCGTCCGCCGCCATTTGTATATATTTA
>JAKTQL010002542.1:120595-148343 GCA_030558815.1 Blastobotrys malaysiensis | reverse complement strand
CTCTCGTTGCGGGGGACAATGGCGAGTCGTGTGCGCTTGGCCCGCCGCTTCTCGGGCTCGTCGGGCTCATGGTGGACGGGCTCCATGTGGCACTCCACCTTGGCCTTGGTGCATCGTACACACCGCTCATCCGTCTTCTCCGCAAAGTAGCACTTGACCTTGATTCTACGGCACCGCGCACACGCCTGGCCTTTACGCCACCCGTTGCGCGCGTCGTCCGCCGCCATTTGTATCTATTTAGCCCCGTTCCCGCACGCAGATCAACAGGATCAAAAAGTAGTATTAAGATGTATTATATTCACGCAGTTCTAATGAGAGATATCTTGTGCTATTGTCAACCCATTAGCTGTCGCAATACTGGCCATATTTAACGCAGTAAAACTCAGACCCTCTAATGCCCCCTCCCTCCTGGGGCGCGTACGGCTCTTTTATTGAGTTTTTTTTTAATTTTTTTTTCTGCGCGCGCGAAGGGATTCCTCCCAACTACGACTCGCCGCCCCGTCAAGGGCTGCGTGAGTCAGCCGTGCGTCTCTTGACTCATCGCCCAGCCCCAAATCAGGAAAGTTCCTCCGACATGAATCCCGATGAGACCGGGTTTTCCACAACGGAGACGGAGATTGTTGCTCGGCCCGGAGATCGGATCGAATTCAACTGCATTAGTCTGATTGATAAGATGGGTCACGGTTACAGTAGCCTGGTGTAGCCCAATGGTCAATTGCATGCTCGAGCATTGTATTGTTTTGAGCTTCTTATGCCAAAACGGTGTCCTGGTGGTTGAATGTCAAAGTTACGTATTTAGAACTAGAGTTTAGTGGAGACCAATTGTCTCTGCATACGAGATGCCTGGAATCAGCCCCGATGCAACATGACGCAGTGGAGCGCCGTTTGTGGACCCAAGGAAACCATGCTCTCCATTCCATACGGCGGTGATCTACTTGGACTTATCAATCTCCATTCCGACATACAGCGTACAATACTAGTAGTCGAGACGATCCATAAAAGTCGTACAACATGGATGTAGATCAGACGGTTTACCCGAGGCGGCTGGACCCATGATGCAGCCGCCAGTCCATTCCGTGCTCTTAAATAAGACAGTTACTGTAACTTACGTGTACGTACAGTAATGAATTACAAACGTATATCTACCCCTGACCAGTATCCCAGTCCGTTTTGGCACTTCCGGCATAAGACAGCATGAGGCGTAGTCTTCGAGGCGCACATTGCGTTTATACGGTACGCGTATGATAGTGGTCAGCCGCTTCAGACAGATCTATACAGTAAAGCAAAGAGATTTGTACAATCGAAATAGCGAGTAGTACATACTGTACAAGAATAAATAATAGATTAATCGGAAAAGCCTGGAACTTCGTTGAACAGCCCCTTGAGCAGTGCCTCAATGTTTTCCGGGTGATTATATGGCAGAGGCATGCCCATATCCTGGTGGGGCGGGGAATTGCTCAACAAGTAATCGTGTTGTAAGAGATGCGGAGGCAAGGGGGAGCCTCCTACTTGCGGCCGGGAAGCTGGGGACATAGAGGTCGTCGTTGTCGTAGCAGTCGAGGGGGAAGTCAATGTCGTAGTTGTTACCGCGGCTGTGCCACCGGGTGCAGAAGAAGTCCCTGGTGGTGCAGTTGTCGGCGTCTTTGTCGAAGAGACGCGTATCTCTGGATACACCATTTTTTGGATAATAGAATGGAGAAGGTCATTGTTGGTCACATAGCACCCATTGAGCATACGCAGCTCCAGAGTTGAGTCTGCCGGCCCTCTTTCGAGCTTGACTTTGACAAATGTTTCCAGGCTATCCAGCATATCTTGCATTTGCGATGCCACGTAGAGCCGTTCCTTAAACTTGGCCCATGCATCCTTGACCCGCTCAAACTCCCGTTCAATGTCTACCCCAACATCAAAGTTCTCGCGCTGAGTCCACAACACGAGCCTCAGTCGCATCAGACACGCGAGACCATGCAATGGAGAGAAGAACAAGTACTTGGGGAAATGTGTCGACGAAACGCTCGCGTCGACAAAGTTGTCAATGAGCCGCCGTGCCGCGGAGGAAATGTCATAGGATATGCGGAGCAGGTCTTGGTTGGTCGGCTTGATGTCGTCGCTGAATACGTAGTAATTGATAATATGCTCATCCATCGTACATATCATGGCGTAGTAACACATACTTGGGATAGTGATTTGCGCCAAGTAGGCGGGGTTGAGCTCGACAAACAGCTTTAGCGAATGGAATACTTCGGTTATACGGCCGCGGTACTCCTCACGCATCGTATTGATCGCTCCCATAGTCTGTGGCACCGTCAAGTGGGTCCGCAACACATCATTGCACTCCTGGCCGACAATGAGAATTCGAGATGTATACACGTAGAGTCTGTCAATGTTGGTTCCAGACGTGAACAGCGCATCCATAGTCGCAGTTCCATCCGGCATAACGCGCCGCAGGTACGTGTACGGTCGACTGGAAACAAAAATGTTCGCCGCGGTAAGGGATAGGTATACAGCACAAAACACCTGCGCCCTTTCAAGCGCCGCGCCACGATCAGGTACTTCCTGGGGGGAATCGCCGGGTTTGGCTGATTGAGCAACAGTAGAGCCAGCCCCAATGATGCTTTTGACATCCGCCGAGTTCCCGAGCTCCATCTCAGTCGCCATTGCTACAGACCCCACAAAGAACAGCTTCTCTCGCAGAAAAGGTCGTGGATGGAGGAAAGTGCACAGCAGGAAAAGGCACTTGATCATTTCAATGGACATTTCTGAGCACATGATAACCCGTTCGGCGACCGCCCGCTCGTAAAACTCAACCAGACGGGCCATGTTATGGGCACCCCCGGGCCGCTGAGTCGCACCACACACTACCACTGCCAGTGATAGCAGTGGCTGGTTTGGATCATCGTACTGGTCGGGGATACTATACGAGACCCACACCATGAGCGCTGATTTAAAGTGCTGGTAGCCTGCCTGTGCCTGATCAAGCGTAATCAGCCCGGCATCGATAATGGCCTGGACAAGACTCTTGTTGTAGAATATACTCACGTCCCATAAACTGCATTTTGGGGTTATTAGTCCGGTGGTTGGATCCGTCGCGGCGGAGCCGCTCCCGCCGCCCTCGGTGCGGCTCGGAGTCCCCCTTGGCAAGCCGCCCTGCAAGTCGCGGAGCTCCGCCTGCGCCGCCGCCACCATCTCCTCGAGCTGGGCAATTCGTTCGACCCTGGTTGCCTCAGCAGGTGCGGCGGGCGAGTCGGATCGACTGGCCATGGCAAGCCGGGCTTTGCGGCGGCTCTCGACCAGAGCCCGCCGGGTCCGCTGGTTATTGGGCTCATTGGACATTACACAGTCGATTTTCGACTTTGAGCACCGCACACATGCCTCGACCTCGGGGGACTCGTAGACGCACTTGACTTTGAGCCGCGAGCACCGTCTACACGCCCTCGTGCGTCTCCAGGTGTTGGTGAATCCTTTGTCCTCCATTGATCTGGTACAGACCTATAGGAACCAGCTTTAATTCGATTATATAGCCGGATCAGTGGCTACAACGCCAAAGGCAATAATTTTGAGTTTTCCTGCCGGGAGCAGTCGGGATGCCGAGCCTCCTCGGAGGCGATGAGCATCTCCAACCATGTACCGGTATAACACACAGGGTCCTGGTAGAGGGATGCCGGCGCGATGATCATTGGAGGACAGTTGAGCTGCACCAATGGTGTTTGTAGATAGAACTCCGCAAGCTTGAGGAGCGATCCGAGCTATGTAGACCTCGAGAATTGAGAGGTATGTAAATCTCGAGAACTGATAGCATGTAGAGCCATTCACGTGAATAAATAAATAAATTTACAGAATCATCGCACTTCTGAGAACAAGTCTCGTAATATGGCCTCAATGTCGACCGGGGTGGTTAAATTCAAAGGCTCGGGCCCTGGTGCGTTAAGCACGTCCGTGTAGTCCAGGAACACCTCGTCCACCATGTGAGTATCCAACCCCATAGAGCTATGGACACTACTGCTATCATCGCGCTCCTCTGAAATGGGTGACACCTCATCAGCGGCTCTCTCATCAAAGCCAATGGGTAGTACTCGAGATATCAATGACTGGAACACCTTTGGGGTCAGCGGGGTCTCTCCCATTTCATTTTGGCGGAACTCAATCTTGATGAATTGGCGAATCTTGCCCAAAAGTGGCTTCATGCCCGATGCAGTTATGCTATATTCTGCGAGCTTACTCCATACGGCATCGACTTTATCGTAAAGTGCTTCAACGTCCAAGGAGAAGGGAATTTGTAGGGACCATGAAATAAATCGTATCCGTAGCAGTGATGATAACGCATATAGGGGCCTAAAGTAAAAGTACTTTGTAATGTAGGGCCCTACCTGTTCAGCAAGAGTCAGGAAGCTATCGACGAGCCGTTGGGCCGACTCTATAATCTCGTCAAACAGCGGCGCCACGTCTGCTTTCTTGTCAAACCCACTGCTCTTGAATACAATCATGTTGAGAGCATTCTCAAGCAGCTGGATCTTGAGCATCCAATGTGCGGTGCGCATTGACATGGATCCCATCCATATCAGGTCCTGGGGCACTCCGTCAGCCACGGACTTGCTGAACATGAGTACCCCGTCGATCTTGGCCACCCACCGATTCACAGTAGCCTTGATCACCTCGCTCGTGCATCCTTTGCCCAGGTAACTCTCCGTCAGCTGGTCGAGACCCAGTCGCGCTACACGCATAATGCGCACCATTGATACGATAAGCGTGTCGAGATTTTGCGCAAGGGGACTCGCCAGCAGCGCCTCGGCATTGGATTCAAAGTCCATCAGCAGCGCTACGACCTGGAGCCGTGAGGTATGTGTAGCAAACGCCGTCGCGGATAGTGAGAGGCTCATGTACATACGCATTCGATTGAGCGCCTCCTGCCCTTCTTCCTTAGAATAGTGGTTTGCGTCGCGTAGAATTGAACGGTCCTGTTCACGCCCTAGATCAACGCTGTTAGCAACGGCAATGTTGAGCAGCATGAAGATGGAGAACCGCGGCTCAAACCCGGGGAATACCACCATTATATGCACCGTCAACGACTGTATCAGGTCGAGGTCAAACGTGTTACGCATGACCACCCTCTCCACCAGTACTCGGTCCATGAAGCTGGTGTACACTTCAGCCCGGTCTTTTGTAGTGTTCACCCGCGCCGTAACGATACAGGCCATGGCCAGACACGGCTTTTTTACTGTCAATTCCCCAAGTGGAAGCTCCCCCGTCAAAAAGGGTAGCGCCAGAGCCATTCGAGACCTGAAGATATCGTAGTACTTCTCGCACTCCTCAAAGGTCAACAGCCCCGATTTCACCAGCGCCTCCACGGGATTCGGGTCCCGTACTAGCGCCGAGTCCCACTCCACATCAGCGGCCTGGAGCTGGAATTCTTCAATCTCTGGGAACTTTTGCGTGTAGAACCTGCCCTCCGTTCTCACACCCCGCGGGGTCGGGGCCTTGACGGTTCCTTGTGAGGACATTTTGATCTCCATGAGTTCGTCCTCAGCCTCCCGGATGATCTGCTCGTACAGAGCCTTACGGGCATGCACCCCTTGTACTCCTATAGTGACCTTGAGCTGCTGCCACAATTGCATTGGCTGCGAATCGTGGTGGATCCCTTTGGCGAGCATTTTGGCCTGTCGCATGTTCACCGCGGGAAGACAAGCAATCTCGGCCTTGGAGCACCGCAAGCATTTGCCGTCCCCGGCCCAGTTACACCGCACTTTCAATCGCTTGCACCGTTGGCAGGCGCCTCTGTTCTTATCCATCGCTTGCTTTCGGTCTTCGGTTACGACGGTCAGACCCCATTTATTATCCCGCATGCGGCTGAACGGCAACCCGATATCACCAACGGTTGAGCGGCTCAACAGGCCAACAACAATGAGCCCTGTGTGGGCACTGTCTGCTACAAATTCCAATATTCTTGAGCCCTATAATTCATACTACCAAACCGTAGTAATATTCTAACACGGTTGATCAATTGTTATTATAAATGTTAGTCAATAAATAAATATTATGTCTAGACTTGCAAGAAGAGCCACCGGAGAGTACCGCTAGTCTGCGGATCCTCATCCTGCTCGTTCTTAATGGCCGGATCGACTGTAGTAGAATCATCGAGGATGAGCGCCTTGGGAATGTCAGCGCTGTCCAGCTCCGGGTAGGTCGAAATGGCACCAAACAGAATGAGCTGGCTCATGACGCTGACGCGGGACCCAGTGAGCAACGATGCTACCGAGCGCATAGCCTTGGCATCGCTGTCGCTGACCTTGCGTATCAGCAAGACCCGCTCCAGGTGCAGTATGCTCTCGTACATGGCCTGGCCAAAATACGTTTTGGAGATGGCAGAGTCCCAGATCGCCTTGACCTGTTTGAACATGTCCTCGAGATCAAAGTCAACTGCAACACCACAAAGCCAGTACAACAATCGTAGCCGCGCCAACGCCACCAGCGCTTGCACAGGACGAATGGCCAGCTCTCTACAAACAACCACCTGGGTGGAATTGTCCCTAAACGACGAAATAAGCTGCGCTGCTTGGGACACAATCTCTCGGCCCAACGGCTCGATTTCAGCGCTAGTGGGCGGACCCGATTTGCGCTCAAACAGTCGGTACAGCGCAATCTCAGCGATCGTCATCAGCGCCAAGGTGTGGCTCTGTCGTATCAGCTGCTTGTGGCCCTTCTTCGTCTTGTTCGACTCAGTAGTCAGTTCCATCGCTGCGCGCACGTCGCATAGCTTGACCTTCCACTTGGTGAGCTCCTCTTCAAGCTGGACGGTGGAAATGCCCACCGCCAGCATCTGCGATATAGACTCGTAGGCGAGCTGTAGCAAACTGACCCCATTGGTCGTGATCTCATTCGACTCGGTGGGGTTCATCCGTAAGGAAGACTCAATCTGCTTGGCAGCCGGGACCGACAACGCCGTCTGGTGGCGGTAAATCCCCAGTCCATTGGCCAACGCCGTCTCATACACCGCCGCATACGACTCGAGATTATCAAACAGGTTTGGAGATAGTACCGCCGTGTCATTGGCAATGCTCACCGCAGTGAACAGATAAAACGATGGCGATTTGGGGGGCATGGGGTACCCAAAGGTATGCAGCACAATCAAAGCCTTGACGAGCTCTCCATTGCAAGGAGTCGAATCGAACATGCGTCGGGCAATGACCTGCTCGGAAAACCCAATCAGCCCGGGAGCCAATTCACGGTTGAAGTACATGCGCGCAGCAGTGATCATACTCAGGGTCAGAACGGGCTCCGACACTGACGTACTATCAAGCGAGGCCTTGAGATCGACTTCAAACGGAACAAATCCGGCCATCGACTCCAGAAACTGCGCATAAAAGTACTGAGCCTCATTAGCGGTCATCAGTTGCTGCTCAATAGCAGTAATCACACAATTGTGCCGCGCCAGTTGGCCCTCAGGGTGCACCCCACCGCCATTACCATTTTCTCCGTTAGGCTTCCCCGTGAGCTTCTCCAGCTTCTTGGCAGTATCCTGTAAGCTTTTTTGCAGCTGCGAAATCTTGGTCAGCTTCTTGGCGTCGGAATCAAGTTGGCCAGTGTTGTAGATCCAATCCAACTGCTCCGGAGGCAATTGAGATACACCAAACTCCCCAGACAACTGTTGCGACTGAGCCGGCTTGTCGTACCCAAAACCTGTCAGCTCATCAGTGGATCGCTTACGCCGGTTCTGGTTGGTCTTGCGCCCTCCACGCGGGTACGGAGTGACAATGACGCACTCGGGCTGCTTGGCCCGCTCGCATCGAATACACTTGGAGCTCTGGGGGCTCGCGTAATCACACCGGACTTTGAGCTTGCGACATCTCATGCAGCTCCGCTTGGTTCGGAATCGATCCTGGAAAGAGCTTACGGAGGATTCCAGGGGAGGGCCTCCCGGGCCGCTCCCGGCGGCTCCTGGCGGCCCCAACGCCGCAATCTCGGGGCCAATGGGCTCTCCCGAGTTAATTGGCCCTCCCTGACCAATATTCAGCGACTCATTCAGATCAGGATGTACCTCGTACTGATGACTGCCGTCGTTGACTTGCAGGCTGCCGTCCATAGTTCTTGCCTAAAAAAATTTTTTTTCTCTTCGTCAGGTTACTCCTGTTTTCAGCGGTCTTCAACGGACCAGAGGTACTGGATCAATGGGTCCAAGGCCACAACTGCTTGTCGTTTCTTGTTCAACGCGCGTCTCTCACGTGTACCGTACCGACACGAAGCCCTGCGATTATCTCGAGATTGTCGGTTATCCGACGACCAAATGAAGGAGGTTGGGTTTTTTCTTGGGTGTCCGTCCCGCGTGCGCGCGCAAGGTGACAAAGACCCTCCGCCCCACGTGTGGTGGGCTCGCGCCGCACCAGCCGCACGACGCCACTCTGGTTTCCGAATCGAACTACGCCCCAATGACCTAGACCCCTTTAGCTGTGCGTAGGGATTGTCGAATTGATGTTAATTGCTTGTATATGGCCATTTCCGTAGCACGTAGGAACGCTACTAACGCTTAATATTCAGTCTGGATGGTCTTCAATGACTTTAGATCGCACTAGGGAGCGACACTGGGGGACCAGTCCCCCAGACCCCCTGTAGTAGGGACTCCGCCCCTAGAACCCCGTAGTAGTGTAACCAACGCGTAACAAAGGGGTCTGGGTGGAACCCCCTGCTACGGGAGCTCGAGGGCTGGCCCTCGAAGAAACCCCCAAAGCAATTACCCTGGGGGACTGGTTGGAGGAGATGATTTTTAATTCATTTCAGTTGTCTATATACAGCGGATTAGATGAGAGAGATGGTAGATAAATAAATAGCCACGCTTGTGTGTAAAGTCAGCGCGTAATTTCGGAAAAGAGCTCTTTGAGGAGAACCTCAACATCTCCTTCTGAAGACGGGGAATCCTCGTTGGGCACATCAAGGTCTCTGACCGGCAGAGAGTAGTATATCCCTGTATCGACAGCGCCCGAAGCGACAGCAGGGCCGTAAAATTCGGTTCCTGGCTCTGGCATAGTCGGGATATCATCTAGTTTGGGTGAGTTCCCGGCATCGACGGGGTCGACATTGAGAAGGACTTCTTTGAGGATCCGTGAGACCACTGCAGTAGTTGGGGGTTGGCCCTGTTTCTCATCTTGCTGCTGTTGGCCATATGTATCACTTAGCCCATTGTTGAGCTTGGACTTGAGGCTGAGCCATTTCTCCACCCGCACATACAAGGGGTATGCGAGCTCTGCGGCGTAGCTGTGTTGACGTACTTTCTGCCATGCCCGCTTAATCTGCTCAAACGCCGCAGAAGCATTGGTTTCCACGCGCTCCCCGGCAGCCATAACGACCATATTGACACGAATAAGCCCGCATACTGCTTGAATGGGTCGGAAGAACATGCACTTGGGGAATCGCCACCCGCGGTTACACATTTCGAGGAAGATGTCCACCAGGTTCCATGCCGACTGGATGATATTCTGGGCACACGACATGAGAATATCCCGCGCGTCGCTGTCCTTGTCAAGCCCATAGAGCATAATCTGGTTCATTGCATGTTCGTTCATAAACATCCACAGCTGGTGCATAGTTGTGTCGATTGGCTTGAGTCCATTTCCTTCCTTGATCTCAAAAGGTGCCAGCAATTTCGTCTTTGTGATAGTGTCGTCAAGTCGTGATTTGGTGTCTACCAAAATCCGGCGGACATCGCTGGGCGGGAGTATTTTTCCAGTGGTATAGGATTGGAGGTCGGTCATGGCGTCGCGGGTAATATGAGAGAGGCGGATCTGGCACACAGCAATCTTATCGAGGTCATCCCCGTACTCGGTCATCGTTTCAATAATAGGGTCCATGTCATTAACAATCCTCATGAGGTCAAAATGGCCCACGTTGAGGGTCAGAGCACACAGGAGCCCATAGTAGTGCATTATGATCCGCAAATGCCAGCGCGAAGACTCATACTCGGGATCCTGGTGGTTCTGCTTGTGGAGAACCTTCATGTGCTGCTCTGCCGTCTTTTGTAGCGCCAGGCAAAGACACGCCGAGTTGAGTGCATACAGTACAATCTTCTTCGGCGGCACGAGCTGTACGAACAACAGTAATACATAGTACGCCTTGAGCACGTCGTATGTCATAAGCCCTTCAATGTAGAGCCGCTCTAGGCATGACCGCTCCAGCAACTCGCTCAATCTCACTACATTGGCGTGTTTAGAGACCGTGGCAGCTGCTACCACTGTTGCCAGCGCATACAGCGGCTCCTTGTCCATCCAAAAATCTCCAGAGAGTTCTCGATCCACTGGGAAGGTCATAAACATTGACAAGTGGTTGATGAACTCTCTGTGGAACGCTTCTGCCTCCTCACGGGTTAAAAGCCCGAGATCAATCGCCGTTTGGACATTGTTCTTTGACTTTAATGACTCGGTAGGGAACCCGACGCGGCTCCCCACGTCGAGCCATGAGAGCATCCCAGTACGCCACATTGAATTGGCTGTCGTCGACCCTGCACTAGTATCGGGGCATGAATCTTTTGGCACGCCCCTGGAGTTGGTCGGAATACTGTCTGGAGAGAGGTACGGCGAACTCTTATGACGGGTACCTGGGGGTAACCGTGCACTAACTTGGTACGATTCTCCGCATAAAAGACTGTATTCCATGTGGGCGCTTTCAATGGTCGAAGCAAGCTCCTTGAGCCGCTTCTGCTTGTCAAACTTTGGCGACGAAAGCTCGGTGATGGCTCCAAAGTCCCCACCAGCCGCACTGGCTGTACTGGCCCCATACGAGAACCCAGCTGTGCTTTTTTTGGCAGAAAACATGCCCTTGACGACATCGAGGCACTCAACGTTGGCCTTTTGACACCGCAAACAGGGGGCTTCTGGGGACTCAAACACGCATTTGACTTTGATCCTTCGACACCGCTGGCAGCTCTTGCGTCTGCCAGCTCCCAAGTCAAGTCTCAACGTTGACATGTGCTATACTGGACCCGTGCGTCCTTAGGTCTGCTAATCTCCGGCGCTGGTTCGACCAATATTATTAAGTGGTTGGGGCGCGGCTGTAAGCCGCTTTTAAGCCGCTTGGGTTAGAGGCCAGCTTGGGACATGGATGCGGTGACGGGCTTGGCAAGATCTTATTAAGGGTAGTCAGCAGAGATTCTAAAGGTATAATTAGGGACGTTATTTCCCTTTCTATGTAACTATTCATTTCCGAGCTCTTTCCGTGTTTCCCTATTGTGTAGCTTTTGTAACACTGTAACAAACGTCCACCATGATTCAATTGCCCAACGGAGTATCTTGGTAGTACAATACCGGTATCAGTAACTTCCTGGTGAATTCATAGCAATAACAATGTATTATTTACAAGATGGTAGAATAGTCCACGCGTAGGTTAGTGGTAACTGTAGTCAGGAACAACCTCGGAGAAGAGATCCTTTAAAAGCCCCTCCACCAGGTCTGACCCGTTCTGCAGTTGGTCAAAGCCGTCCGGTTCGGGAACCTGAAGAATATCGCGGAGATCAGACCGCTGTGTAACAGGAGGCGTTATGTCTTCTGTCGGAATGAGCAGCGAATTGTTGTTAGTATTCGGAGATGAAAACAAGTGAGCGTTCTGAGCACCAAGGAACCCTTGCGATTTTTGCTGCTGTGCCCGCTTATCAGTCTCAATGTCGAGGATAATGTCCCGGATAATTTTTTGTAGCAGCGCATTACTGGGCGCCGAATCGTCGTCATTGACTTTAAGCGCTCCCGGCTGCATTCGCAATTGCATCCACCGCTCCACCTTCATGAGCTGGTCATGCATCCGCTTCCCGGTAATGCTATCAGTAGTTGCCTTCTCCCATGCCTGCTTAACGCGTGCGAATTGTTCGTCAACGTCCATGTTGGGTAGGTCAAGTCCTTGAGACCACAGCAAAAGCCGGATCCGGATCATGCTCGTAATGGCAAACAACGGACGGTAGTACATAAACTTGGGTATAATGTGGTTCTGCAGGCCGACGAACCCGTCAATGAGTCCGTGACAGAGCCGCAGCATTTCGTTGATGAACCCCGTCACCGTAGCGCTGTTTACCGGGGTCTTTTCTCCGTACACAAGTTGGTTCATGGCGTTCTCAATAATGGCCAGCGAGATCATCTCGTGCGAGGACCGGAACATGGATAAATGTTGTACCAGCAACTTGTCTGTGCCCACAAAATACCCGGCCGCCTCTCGTAGGTCATCAAGTTTGCGCCGTTGTTCCGCCAGAGAGGCCGCGATTGCTTCCGCTTTCACCCCCTCGTCCCCGGACACAGGCCATATAGGGTGGAATTGGTCTCCCGTGAGCAGCAGCTGGATTTGTAATAGCGCAAACTTCTCATGGAACATGCCCTTTTTCAGCAGTGGCTCGCAATTGTGCGGTGAATTGGGCAGTAACTTCAGCAGATATGGTCGCGAAGTGTGAATTGCCATGGCAATTACGCACTGGTACAATGATAGATAGGTCTGGATCCGTTCTCGGGGCCCCACCGTTGCCGGGTTATCTGGCGGAAGCATCAACAGCACACTAATATCCTCTTTCGACCCCAGATCGACTGCTGTGGCCAAAGAAACCGCCGTCAATAAGTAGATCGGCATTCTCTGCTCGGGCTTGGGCTGCAAATACATGTGGTACAATATCAATCCTTTGATCACGTCAACGGCATTGGGTTGTACCAGTAGCATTTGCTCTGAAATAAGCCTCTCCAGGAACTCCGTCATGGCATCCGCAGTCCCCGGCTGCGTGATGGCGCTGCTCGTAATGACCATGCTTAATGCCAGAATGGGCCGCTCCTTGGCCACTATCTCAATGGGCTTATCGAGGTCAATGTAAAATGGAACGTATGGAGCCATCTTCTCAATGAACATGCGGTAAAACGACTGCATACCCACAAAGTTCATGAGACCCGTCTCGAGGAACGCCTTGATGCACTCTGGATGTTCGTACAGTATACTCGGCACCTTGGAAGTCTCCCCCGGAGCGTCCCGCGCCTCGAAGATTGATTCGTCGTGGAGTTCGGCTCGTAGCCCGGCCGCCTCTTCTTGGGCTTCGCGGATCACCTTTTCCAGCTGCTCCAGCTTGAGCAGTTTCTCGTAGTTAGTGTTAGCCGCCCGTCGCTCCAGCGCCACGTACTGCGCGTTGACTTTCATGGCTCGCTTCTTGTACACCTTTGGCGCATGTTCCGACACTACGCACTTGAAGTTCCCCTTGAAACATCGACGGCACGTCTCATCGCTCGGCTGGTCGTACTCGCATCGCACCTTGTATCGCCGGCACCGGTCGCACGCCCGTCGCCGTCGCCATCGCTCAGCAAAGGTGTCATCTCCCATGTCGTTGGAGGTGATCCAGTAGCCCGCCGCCGGGCCGGTCATTCTCCCACCCTCCGGCGCCCGCGTTGCCTCGTGGCTCACTAGACTCGTGTAGTTGCCAACCCCACGAGGTCGTCATGTTGATGGGGGGTCTTTTGGATATGTGCGCCGCACCCCGCCGCACGCGAGCCGCACGACGTAATTTCCCTGCGAGTTGCCGCGTAGTCGATTGAGCTGGATCGATTGGGATTAGACTGTGTATTACTTTTATATAATATTGGAGCTCTGCCCCAAACCCCGTAGCTGGAGGCTCTGCCCCCAGACCCCCGTTTCAAATTAATTCATTAAACATGGCATATCTGTACAAAAAACTAGACTCCCGAACGGGCAAAGAGGTTTTTGAGCAGCGTTTCAATGTCCTGGGTTATCTGTCCGAGGTTTGCCTCGTCATTTTGAATGTCGAACCCTCCGTCGCAAGACAGAACACTCATAATGTCAATCTGCTTTATGGGGCTCTTGTTAATAAGCTGCTTGCGGTTCATGGTCGGTAGCCGGTCGTGGTCGCTATATAGCCATCGTTGGTTGGCATTCATAATCTCCGTGTCGACGACAATGCCGCGGAGAATCTTGTGGAGCAACGTGTGCGCCGACGGCGCCCGTGAGCGGCGGCGGGGGGCCTTGGAGTCTCCGTTAGCGGACGGAGAGGACGGTAGGCCCTGCATCCGCAGCCGCATGAGCTTGTCGATACGCATCACCCGGTCGTGCTCCAGCTGGAACGTACGGGCGCTGGCCGAGGACCACGTCTCCTTGAATTGATTGTATATATTGTCGAGGTCAAGGTCGAACTCCTGGCCCAGACTCCAGTGGGTGAGCCGCAGCCGGATAAGCGTCTCGATCGAGGAGAGCGGCAGCATGTAGCTGTACTTGGTGATGACCACGTTGCCGGAGCATATCCGCCCAAAGCTCGCCAGCACTTTTTCCACGTGGGAGACCATGTCGCGGCTGAGGGACTCAAAGTCATGGCGCAGCGTCTCGTCGTCGAGCACCGTGGCGTAGTCCGCCTCGGGGCTCTCGTTGAGCTTGTGAAGACTATAGGCGATATTGAACAGCAGCATCTCGCTCATACTGGCGAGCATGTGCTGGTGCACCACCTCGATGAGCTGCACCATGTGGTAGTTGGTATTGGCGAGCCGCTCGCCGTCCTCGCTGGTGCTGCGGCTCGTGGGGCTGTACCCACACTCCGACGCGAGGCTGTTGTACTCATCGACGATACGCCCCAGCTTCTTGCGCATTTTGCGGTGCGGCAGCGCCTCGTCAATGCCGCTCCCGAGATCGGACATCATTGTGAACGCTGCCGACAGCAGGTGGGTCAGGTCATAGAGAATCTGGTCGAACTCGCTTTCGTTGTACCGATCGAGCAGGTTGAGCGTGTGTTGCACCGGCGGGAGACTCTTGTAGAGCCGCACCTTGCATCGCGTGATGGCTTGCCATGACGCCGCAATATAAACGGCGAAATAGGTCTGGATCCGCTCCTGGCAGTACCGAAACTCGTCCGGTGGGGTGTTCTTGCGGTCAATGAGCGCCTTGACCTCGTCCACCGACTCGAGGTCGAGATAGTTGGCCAGCATGACCGCCAGGTGCAGGTTCTGCACGTCCTTATCGCGCGACCGCGGGTAAAAGAACTGCGTACCAACAATAATGGCGCGGATAGCATCGAGCCCAAAGTTGGCCTCTCCCGGGGTCGTGGGGGTGTCATCCGTGTCCGCGTTGGAGCAGTACTCGGCAATGGCACGGTCTACGAGCCGCACTAGCAGGGTAGAGGTGTCAAAGTCGCGGTTCGTCGCGCAGTGTGCGGCGGTAATGTAACTCAACGCCAACAATGAGTGGCTCTCGGCAAAGCTGGTCAGACTCGACAAGTGCTCCATCTGGAAGAAGAGCGCCGGGGTATACGTGCTCAAAAAAGTCGAGTACAACGACTGTGCCGTCTGGTCCGTCAACAGCCCGCCTTCAATGGCTACTTTAACCCAGTTGACCGACCAATCAGCATCAACAAACGCGTCCTGGACCGACTGCGGCAGCTGTAGCCCATGGGACCCCACAATCGCCGTATCATACGGGGACGAGTCGATCTGCATGTAATCCACGGCCATTGCCTGCGGCGCCGCCTCATACCCCCGCTGCTCTTGTGGGTACACATTACGCGCGTAGAGCATGCCCTGGAGCCCGTACAGCTCCTCGTTGGCACGCTCGATCAGGTCCTGGAGCTGGATAATCTTGTTCTCCTTCTCCGTCTGGTTCGCGGTAGGACGCGCCTTGATCTCCTCCAGCCACGCAGTGGCGCTATCCGCCACAACTATCTGGTTCGTCTCAATGTGCGGGAATCCAGTGCTGTAGTCGTAGTTCTGCACCGACGCCTGACGCGGCACCGGAGGCATCACAGGAAGCATCCCGGCCTCGTTACGGGGCAGGTTAGTCTCGCACACCGAGTCACTCTTGATGCATCGCTGGCACTTGTCGTCCTCGGGGCTCGCGAAAAAACACTTGGTCTTGAGCTTGCGACACCGGTTGCACGCCTTGCGCTTCCTCCACGTCTCTGCAAAGTCGGCCATTTCCATACGCGTCTCGAGGGTATAAAACGCGGTCCCGGAGGTCGAAAACTTGCAAATAAAGCCTTAGAAAATAGAAAAAAATGTAAAAAAAATTACTAGCACTCCCTCGCTCTCAGAGTCGTCTCTTGCAGGGTCTGCTCAACGTCGTGTGCTCCCTCGCTCTCAGGCTCGAGCGTTCAATTCGCTGCTCAATGGGTGGATTGGTGAGGGCCTCTGTAATTGGGAGTACGTACTCCGCCAAACGTCCGCCAGCCGGTCTCTTGGTAGTCCAGTCTCGTTGCTCCAGGCTTGTACTGTGCGGAGCGGCGTCTCGGGTACAAGAGGTAGAAAGCGTAGTTTGCAAAGGGACGTAGAATGCAGGGGAAATGGTGGAATGGCTGTCGTCGCGGAAGGGGCTGTTATATAATCTGCGCCCGCGTCACAGTCGTGAAAAAGACAAGCGAAGCTGATAGCCATCGCCATAGTTAGCTAGTCCAAAACGTAGAAAATGCTTAGCTTCACGGTGCGTCGTCAGGTCACGAGGGTGCCGGTGCGGTCCTTCGCCGCCTCCGCGGTGGTCCTGGGTAAGAAGAACAAGAAGAAGAAGGCTGAGGAGCCCGTGGTCTCCGCGGACCTCAAAGACTCCCAGGAGCTCGGGGCCGACGTTAAGCAGCTGGATTCCAAGTTCAAGGACTCGGTCCAGCAGTTCCTCATCAAGGCCAATGAGGCCAAGCAGGGGAAGGCTTCTCTGGCCAAAATGGGCGCCCTTCGAGTGCAATTGTCGGCCGATGAGGGGACCCAGGAGCTCCGGGCTTTGGCCAATGTTCAGATCAAGAACAAGACTATTGTGCTTACCGTGTTTGATCCACGACATGTAAAGTATATTCAGACCGCGGTGCTTGCTGAAATTGGTGTTCCACCTCAGCTCGACCCGCGCAATGAGCAGGTGTTGACTGTTACTACTCCTACTCGATCTGCTGATGCCAAGAAGGAGTTGTCCAAGCAGATCAAGCATGAGTACGAGCATTTTAGAAACTCTCCGTCGCGACACTCGCTGACGTTTATTCGTGAGGACTTGATGAAGCATATTAAGAAGTCCCATAATGGTAAGGCCATCACTGACGACGAGTTCAAGACGCTCGGGAGCAAGGTCGAGAAGGTGTTTAAGAAGTACTCGGAGGAGTTGCTCGATGCGTTTAAAAAGGCCGACAAGTTGTAATATGAATATTATAGTTTGATAGCTCTGTTGCTTTTGATCATAAGAGTTGCGTGATGCGGTCAAGAATTGAAGGCGGGCAAGTTGTAATATAAATACATTTTTACTGATAGTTTTGAACGTGCCGTTGATCACAAGAGTTGTGTGATGCTGTCAAGGCCGACAAGTTGATACATTTTTGCTGGTAGCTCGAACCGATAGACTGCCGATTTCATAATCCATAACTTTGGAACTTGTTAAGACTCGGTGGACAGTTGTGTTGAATTGTGGCTGTAATATCACTCTTTGGTCCATTGCCTAGGCAGGAGGACTAGACTTGAATATTGTGAGATAGGATAGTGAACACTAATAATATTTGATGATCGAGCATTAACACGTTGATCATTATCGAATCATTGTTTTTCTTGTCTTAGCAGCAGCCATCAGTTGAAAAGTACAGTGAGTCCTCCTTCACCCTAGGCAAGGGACTTTGATCAGATTATATATCGCGGATATGACGTGTGTTGCCCTGGAGAACTTTTAAAAGTCGGTGGGAAACTATGCATTCCACCACATCCGTAGGTTGTGTTGGTAGAATAGTTGGTAAGGCAGATTCGTCAATTGAAAACGATATCCTGTAAAATATTCCAATGTCACCTTGTACGTACTATAGCATTCTAAATTATTTCCTTTCCAGCTGTTCTATTACCTGACAACCTATTTTATTGATACCAGACCTCTTCAAATGTCGTCACAATTAAGAATTCCAACTTTCATCATAGATTTTATATTTTACGGCAAAAGTGCATTTCACAAATTAAGAATCCCATAGTTCAGATGTTAATCGGCAAAGGTACATTTCAGCAACTCCGAACCACCTTTGAGCTCTCTCAATGCTCGTCATAACCAATCCTAGCATAGTACTTCTCAACTACTCCATATTGATAATCAATTAGTCGGATTATATTGGATAATTTGACATCCTCCCATCCTACAAGTAAAAGTTGATAATCTGATCCACTTGCTTCGTGTCGCTTAAACCATCCGCAAATCAACAATCGTCAGCGGAGACGCTAATAATACAAAAATATATACAATAAAGATCTACATATTAGAAATCATACGGCCCAGAGCACGGATTCGACGCCAGGCGCCGTGGGCATAACCCACTTCGTTGATCGCCTTGACGATTTCCCACGCCTTCTTCACGTCGGGAATAGGATAATCCAAAGGACGAGGGATCTTGGTGGTGATGAACGGGAATCGGTCAAAGCAGATTGACTTTTCGAGGCAAATACCGCGAAGACCCTCCTTGCCCGAGAATTTACCATAACCCGAGCCATCAACACCGCCAAACGGCAACTGACAGAGCGCAAACGTGGCAAAATCGTTAATGGCGACCATACCGCACCGCAACTGGGCGGACACGGTGTTGAGCACCCGGTAGTCGGACCCATAAACCGAAGCACCGAGGCCAAACTCGGTCGCGTTGGCGATAGCAACCGCCTCTTGAGCATCCGCCGCCTTGAACAAGAGCATGACGGGACCAAACACCTCGTTCTGTGCAATGTCCATATCCGGAGTAACGTCTACAAGCATGGTCGGCTGGAAGTAGTGGCCCTGTGGGTACTTGGGGTGGGCGTACCGAGACCCGCCATGGACAAGCCGGGCACCCTGGGCGACCGCCTGCTCGACCTGGGCCTCGAGAATGTCGAACCGCGCGTCACTAATGGTGGCACCCATGTCAATGTCATCCTGCTGGTCAATGGAGGACCCGAGCCGCAGCTCCGCCACGCTCTTGGACAAAATCTCTACCAGCCGGTCATACGCCTTGGGGCACGCAATCACCCGCTCGATGCCAATGCAGTTCTGACCCGACGACTGGAACGTACCACGCATGATCACGGACGCCACCCCCGGTAAGTCCTTGGTATCGTCGAGCACAATAAGCGGGTCCTTGCCACCAAGCTCGGCAACCACGGGGATCAGAGACCTCGCCGCAGCAGCGGCCACCTTGTGGGCCACCGGTCTAGAGCCAATAAAGGTGATGTGGTCGAGCCCCGGGTGCGAGGTCAAAAAGTCTGCGTCCTGCGGCCAGCACGACACCAGCTGTACAACCCGGTCGTCAAACCCGTTCACTTTGAGCGCCTGCTTTGCAATCTCCATAAAGAAATGAGACGACCACACCACGCTCTCGGAACACTTTACGACAATACCGTCTCCGGCAAACAATGCAGCGACCACGGGGCCCATCAAATTGTGTAGCGGATAATTCCACGACACCATGGCGCACACGACGCCCAATGGCTCGTAAACCACCTTGGCGCCCTTGTAGAACATGAGCGCACTAGTGGGGCCGGGCCGCCGCGAGGGTGCCAGACTACGCTCACCATGCTGTACAATCCACTCAATCTTCTCCAACGTGACCATAATTTCACCCAGCGACGCATCAAGCATCGTCTTGCCCGTGTCCCGACAGGCAATGCGCGCAATGTCGTCCTGGTGGTCGTAGATGAAACGACCAATTGTGTTGAGCACCTTACGGCGCTGGCTGAACGAGGTCTCTCGCCACGCCAATTGCGCCTCCCGACACGCGGCAATGGCGCCATCAATGTCCTCGGGCGTCGCAGCAGGGACGGCTCCCAGCGACTGGCCCGTAGCCGGACAGTAGCACTGAATATTCTCCGGATCCTCGGGATTGAAGACAGATACAGGAGATATACGCTTTCCCTTCCAGTGTGGTAGCGCCTGCTCGGGTACTTGCATTGTGAAGGGTACCCCCCGCTCAACCTTTGCTGATCTGGTAAAGTACCGGTAGAACAGAAAGGCCGAGCTCAGCACGAGGACCACCACCGCCGTAGAGACCCCGTGGAACTGGATCTTGTCCTCCAAAACAACCATCTTCACCATCGCCAAGTTAGCCCCGTTGAAAAAGGGCTGCTTGGTGAAGGTACTGTTGAACATTGGACACTAGAAAGTCGTACGGATGGGTTGATTTACTACGTGGTTGGGACCGAAGGTCCACCAACCCCTCTCACCCCACCAAGGTTTCTCATCCCCTGAGTCCGCTGATTCTTTGGTCAATACCGCTGGGGGCACCGTATTCCTCGGCTGATTAATTGTGGCAGGGGCACTAGTGGGCTCGCCAGGGGTTGGGGGTTGGGGTGGTGATTATGAGTGGTGCGGCTCTTGAGCCGCACGGAGGTCTCACCCCGCCTCACCGGTTTAAAGAGTGAAATTTGGTTATATATGCAAATTATTTAGCGTTAATGTGGAGAGTCGGGGTTGGAGTGGTAACCGCCTCCAGCAGCTTCTTAACAACGTCCTCCTTGGCGCCCTGGGACTTGGCCTTAATTGCCTCGAGCTGCGACTTGACGGCAATCTCAGCCTCCTTCTCGGCCTGGTCGGCAGTACCAGTGTGCTACGCGCCCGTTAGCCTTCCGTTACAATCGCTTAGACCCACAATAACTTACCTTGGACTCACTGGCCTTGAATTCGGCCTCCTTCTGTTTCTTATATGCCTCGATCTCAGCCGCAGCATCGGTCTTTGCGGCCTTCAGTCGCTGCGCTCGGACTGACCAGTTAGAAACCGCGCTACAACAGAACATTACTTACATTGTCGGGCATTCTGGACGATTTCATGAGCCTTTCGCTCCGCCTAATTGAAACTGGTTAACTTGCGCTCCCCACAGCCAATCGATCACTCACCTCCAAAAGAGTCTGAATTCCGGAAGAGTTCTGGGCAGAAGACTATACACACGCCAAAATTAGCACTTTCCCGCCACTACACGGCACAGAACAGCCCTTACCATCGTGGATATATCGGGTGTCGTTAATAAAGGGGGAGGCTTTGGAGTGCGGTGGTGTAATGGGACCTTGGCCGGCCTGCGGGCTCGCTTGCTCGCGCATGCAGGGCCAAGGCGAAATTTCAAGGAATCGATAAGGCCGTGGATAGCTTGATAAGATGGAGACACTGGAGAACCTATGTACGACGTGTCGTATCCAGAAGCCCAAGTACACATGTCCAGCGTGCAAGGCGAAGACCTGCTCGTTACAGTGCTCACAGCAGCACAAGGTCGATTCTGGGTGCTCCGGGAAGGTCGATCCGACAAAGTATGTCAAAAGGGCTGATCTCGTAGAGACCCCGGAACATCTCAACCGAGACTACTCGTTTCTGCAGGGGCTGGGGCGCAGGGTAGATCTGGGGAAAAGAGCGGCGACAGAGGCGACAGGTGGTACTAAGCGGGCCCGGTTCGATAAGAAACCGGCGACCCGGAATGGAGTCTACATCAAGTCGCTGCCCCAGGGGATGTATCGGTCCAATATTAACAAATCGGCGTGGAACAACAAGAAGAAGATGTTCTACTGGACTGTTGAATGGATTTTGCACTCCAAAGCGGATCAATGGTCCTCGGAGACGATTGTGCGGCCGCAGGTACCAGACAACTTGTCATTGAAGGAATTGGTAGAGGATGTTTTTAAAAAGAAGGGCGTCGAGGTACCGGTTTATGAGGTTTTCCTGCATGAGGTCGAGTCCTCGGCGAATAATCGCAAACTAATCCCATTGGACACGGAGAAACTGTTGGGGGACCAGCTCGTTGGCAAGACGGTGTTGGAGTTCCCTACGATATGTATTGTGTCTGGCGAGGGGTTACCGCCACACCATTCAATTGCTGGTGCTGCGGACTCATCTTCGAGTGAATCCGAGAACAGCGATTCATCCAGCGATTCCAGTAGTGATGATTCAAGTGATGCGAGTGATGATTCAAGTGACGATTCAAGCGACGAAGATAACGACGATGGCCCAGAGGAACTGCCGACCCAACCAGCTGACGAAAATTAACGATAGTAACGAAACTTGTACAATAGTCGAATTGATAAACTATAGAGAATCATACCACCACGATCATAATATCGCCGTTGGGCAGCTGGTCTGGTACTAGCTGGTCCTTATCGGCCTGGCACAAAAGCTGATAGAACAAACACACCTTCTCCGGTTTGCTGATACCAAGAACGAGGTCGCTAAACAGCACTGGCTCGTTAATTGAACGGAGCAACGCCATTGCTCTCACTAGATTGGCCTCGCCGGGATCGTGGTCCGACTCCCCTTCTGTCTCGCTCATGGTGAAATCCAATGGAACAATCTCGTCAAACACCGCAGGTCGTCGAGACAGGGGAGATGATGGCGCCGAGGGCTTGGGAATGTCAAACGAGAACCGCGAGGACGCCCTCGACCCCCCAGATAGATGTTCAATACTTGCCGCCCGTTGACGTCCAATCTCTACTGACGCAGGAGTGCTAGGAATGGCCACGGAGCATGGTGCTGCCACTTCTGGAATACTGAAACTATTCGAACTATAATGCCCAAAGGCATAAACGAAGGGTTCGCCCAGCAGCAATGACGTATAGTCGCGAATAGGTACGCGTTCCCGTCTGTGGTTATATGGATTAGAGCTTGCCGCCGCCATATTCTCCAGATAATTGTCGTAGAATGCTCGGTACTCACTATGGTTGAATGTGGTTGCATTGTCGAGGTCTCCCGCCAGTTGGACTTTCTGTCGCTTTCGTGGTGGGCGGTCTTCTTCGTCCTCTTCCTCCTGATCCAACTCTGGCTCAGGGACTTCTGTCAATACGCTCAGTTCTGGGGGTCCAATATCTTTATCCATTGAAAAATTGGTTTCTGGAATATCGTAACTGATATCCCCCTGCTCGTCAAAGATAAACTCCATTGGCTCGAAATCATCAATACCCGCATAGGCATCCCAGTCCACTTCCCACGTCGCATTATGGGCCTCTTCCGTAACTTCAGGCAACGTACTCGGCAATTCTACCGAAGGAGGACATTCGTTGAACCCAGGCATATTAGGCAACAGTCGCTCAACGTCAAATTCCGGATCGTCCTCAAGCTGAAGCTCAGTCCGGGCATTGAATGGTTCTTCAGCAGTGACTTGCCGAGAGTTCTGTCTGACAATGCTCGAGCTCAGGTTAGATAACTCGTCTCGGAGATACCCTACCTGGCGGTCGTAAATCAGCACTGCGCCGTACATGAGGCTTGAGGAGACTCGCAACATGTATGGGCTAGTCTTAGCAATGGAATTGCAAACATCGGGGATATTGAGCCCTAGAATTTCCCGTTTCCTGACCCGTTTATTGGTAGCACTGGACTTGGATCCAATGGTAGACAGTAACCACGCAGTGGAAATTCCACTGTTCCTGAGGAGCTCAAATTGGAACATGGGCATGGCTACTGAAGCATTTCTGGCCCTGCAGTGTATATTTATATACGCAATTCAGACTTGTAGCCCTACTACAAGAGGATAAAATGACTCCTCACATATGCCGGTCACCGTATATAATTAGAGACACAAAAGTGCCAATGAATATTGGTTATTTACAGGAATAAATAGTCTATTGGCTGTTCTTCTTCTCCCACTCGGTTGGAGTCTTCGTTTCAAGCTGAAGAGCGTGGACGCCATTAGTTTTGGTCATCTCCTCCTGGCATAGCCGGTACACCATTCGGTGGCGGGATGGCTGATTCTTGCCCTCAAACGCATCAGATACGACGACCAAACGGAAGTGGCTCTCCACAGTGTTGGTTGCCCCTCGCATGGCCTGGTGATGTCGGTGCTTATACGAGTCATTATACACCTCCAGGACGGAAGGCTTCAGCCCATCGTTGATCTTGCTGCGCAGAGTATCCTCAATAGGTGTCTTGCTCATCGTTGCCATTCGTCTCACAAACTGCCGTAGCATGATGTAGGATCGGAGGGGTTTTGGGGGAGGACCAATCACCAAAACTCTATTTTTCACCTCCCCACTCCGTCCACCCCTCGGGCTGGAATCGACTGGTCACGATAAAAAAACACCAAATATATAGAGACACGATAGTAGTTAGTCGCTATCGAAATAGGGAATAAAATGGTTGAGGTACTGCAGCTGTGCTTCGCCGATCTTTTCAAGAGATATGATCTCCGTCATTGTAATTGTGCGAAACCCGTAGTCGAGCTTCCGGACCTCTTCGCCATTGATCTCTTCAACGTATGTGCCATCATCGTCGCAATCCATAGCTTCGAATGCAAGTTGAACTTGAATAGCTTTGTGATCCCAGTCCACGGCTCTGATCTGGGCCAATTGTGTCACTGCCGAGGGCATGGATGTCGACCTGTCTAGATGCAAGTACTGTAGATTCACCACGCAGCCGGGGGCGATCTCGCTAGAGGGGTCGGCCAGATCAATTTTTGTGGGCTCGGTAGCAGTCACGTAGTTATACGGCACCTCTCGCGTCCCGCACTCCAGAGGTTCATAAGGAAACGGCGGCAGGGGAACGACCAAGTTGAAGGGATCGTCGCATTCAATGACGTTTCTATTCAAGAATTTGCCAATAGGATCAGATTTGGTTTGGGTTAGCTCTTTTCTCTTTTGCCTCTTTCTGAGCCTGAGCACCTGCTTGAGCAGTTGTTTAGCTCGTTCGACTTGTTTAGCCCGCTTACGGCGCAAGTTGCGAGCAATTGTTCCTTTAGTCCCGATAGCCATGGCCGCTGAGGTATCTATCCTATTGAGCAGCAAGATGAAAAATGGTTAGGTATCGGAGCACCATCCGATAACAGGTTTGGGATACTTATTAGTACGGTTTTTAGTACGACTATTGTATTGGTTACGACTATCGGTATTACGACTATTATGGTGGTACATTAAGGATAAACATGTCGTTGTATTACAGGTTTGAGTGCAGTATATACCCATGTTCAGAGTAAACCTGTCTCATTAAATATCACAGTGGAATGCCTTCATCATAGTTCGAGATGTACCAATCTAGTCCTTAATCTCGTCGTAGGCAATCTTTGGGGATGGGTACATGTCAACGACTCGCTGAATCTCACTCTCACTAAGTTCCGACATCTGCTTGAATGTCCAATCGTCACAGATTTGAGAGATCCATTTCATTCGCTTACGAATTGTAGCCGGGTCATACCCAGTGTCCTGATCCCCATCGTTTGGAACCGTCTTTTCTCTCAGGGCCTGTCGAAGCTTTGCCATATTGACAATCGCACCTTCGACGCCCAACTCATCAACGCAATCCTCAATCATGGTACGGATTCTTCGCGCCAATCTTGGGGCACCCCCATTAGTCGACACCATAACCTGTAGTGGGCCACGGTTAATCATGGACCCAAAGTAAAAGTCGCATTGTTCCGGCATGTCAGCAACGTTGACTGGGATACGCAATGCGTGGCACCGTTCGTAGATTTCTCGGGAGACCACTCGGTCGTCTACGGCGCTCATGACCATGGCATAATCCTCGGTGATATCTCTCAAAATGAATTCTCTTTGGACCAGTTCAATGTTGTCTGAAGGGCGAATATCCTCATCGATCTGCGGAGCGACGACTTTCACTTTGGCCCCAGCCCTTTCGAGAGCTTCGATCCGGCCCTTGGCGACCTCTCCGCCCCCAATAACAAGTACTGGCTTGTTTTCCAGTTGCCAGGCTACCACCAGCGAGTTTTTCGACATGTCGGTGATTGTACATTGAGTCCGTCCCCAACGACAAATATAACGAGGGCCTCTCCAACACTATAGGCTTTGAAGATTGTAAATAAATAAAATCAAAATCGTCATCATAATTATATGCAAATATATAAAATAAAAAGGGTTTTTATGCGGCACGGCCGGTCATGCCGGTTTCGTGGACACGAGTAGCCTGCTCACCGGCTCTGCTGATTCGATCACCAGTAGTGTCGGCAATTGGGTTAACGTCCGCCTTTTCAGAGTGAGCCTTCTTCCAGACCTCAACCTCGCAACCACCTCGGATGACAGCCACTCGCATGGTGGCGAGCAGGTTGTGGGCAGCGTTGGAGTGGAGGTAGACACCACCGTTGAAGACAGCAGTAGCGTCTCGGCCCACGGCGGAAGAGATCAGAGCCTTTCCACCCGGGTGGTTCTCAATAAAGTCGGTAACGTCGTGGACAATACCGGAAATGAGGGTCAGAGATCGAGACTTGGACTGCTCCTTAAAGTCGTCAAATTCAATAACTGGGAGCTGCTCGATCGGAGTACCCCAGTTGAGTCGGGCTCGCCATCGGTCAAGCTTCTTCTGCTTCTGCTGCACCAAGCCCTGCTCAATAGCATTCTGGGAAAAGGTCTGGAGGTTGTACGCCAAACCGAGCTGCTTGCTGGCCCAGATGAAGATCTTGGTAGGATCGTACTGGTACCACTTGAGCGCGTTTCGGTAGTCGGATGGGAACTCGTGGTGGAAGTTGTGGTAGCCCTCACCGAGGGTACACAGAGCAGTGAGGACGTGGTCTCGAGGAGTTCGTCGGTCATCAAATGGCTGTTCACCAATCCAGTGGGCCAACGAATTGACGCAGAAGGTAGACTGATGGACAAAGCCGAGTCGCAGGATACCAGCGTAAATGTAACCGCCCATCCAGTCGCCCCAGAAGTACCCGGCAATCACAGTTGGGAACACATAGCCCATGGAGACCAGGAACCACAAGTAGTGCTTGTGCTGGAATCGGACCAGTGGGTCGGCGATCAGATCGGAAATGTCAGTTCGGGCCTTGAGCTTGGGGTCCTGCTTGAACATCATCCAGCCCATGTGCGAGTAGAAGAAGCCTCGCTTCGCGTTATATGGGTCCTTATCAGTGTCAGTGAACCGGTGATGGGTTCGGTGCCCGTTGGACCACCACTTGATGGAGCCCTCTGCGGCGCCCGAGCCGCACAGACACAAAAAGATCTTGAGAGGCAGGGAGCCCGTGTAAGCCCGGTGAGACCACATTCGGTGGTATCCGGCAGTAATACCGAGACCGGTGAGGAAGTAGTAGCCAACGGCCCACACAAACGTCTTCCACTGAAGAGCAACAAATGGCGCATAGAGCAGACCAACCACTGGGATAATGAAGATAAGGGTAGTGTTCAACCAGTTGACCTTCTTGTACCAGTTGGCCCACGTAAAGGGCTGGTTGGAAATGTGCACCTTGGTCTTCTCGTCACCCTCACCCTTGGACTCGACCTTGGCCTTACGTCGGTTGATGTCGACATACTTCTCGGCACCAGTCGCAATGGCGTGCACCTCCTCGAGGTTGACCTGATCCAGTTCTCCGGCCATTTTTATATCTTCTTCTCTAGTTAGAAAAGGATTGGTTTATAAACCGTGGGGGGAAGAAATGGAGGATTAGAGAGCGTAATAAAAGGCAGCATGTTGGTCGACGGCCGCTTTATAAACCACCGCAGGCCGCTCCGAGTATCAGGCGGTAAAAATCTATTGGGGGAGGGAAAAATCTTTCCGGCATATCTCAGATGTGTGTTTGAGAGACACACATTATTGCCTGGATGGCTGACTTTTTCACCGGTTTAATCTCCCTCCGTGGATACGTAATGCCATCCCGGTGCCTGAGCCGGGTTGCTTCGCCTACAAGGACATGCATCCCATTTTTGAAATAGCCCTCGTAGCTCGTAGTCAATTCACTGGTTGTAATCCTAATTGCCGGCTCCAATCTCCTTCCCCATGCCCCAAACTCTTTGCCATCGCATGGCCTCCTCCTTCAGCCGTGCAAACGAAAAATCTGATAAGCCCACCACTTGTTGAGCCTTCAGCCTCACCGATATCCTACTCCTTTCTGATTGATAGTCCCCCAACAAGTGGGTTAGGGTGGGATTATCATCCCAACGGCCG
>JAKTQL010002542.1:103338-120217 GCA_030558815.1 Blastobotrys malaysiensis | reverse complement strand
GAGACACACATTATTGCCTGGATGGCTGACTTTTTCACCGGTTTAATCTCCCTCCGTGGATACGTAATGCCATCCCGGTGCCTGAGCCGGGTTGCTTCGCCTACAAGGACATGCATCCCATTTTTGAAATAGCCCTCGTAGCTCGTAGTCAATTCACTGGTTGTAATCCTAATTGCCGGCTCCAATCTCCTTCCCCATGCCCCAAACTCTTTGCCATCGCATGGCCTCCTCCTTCAGCCGTGCAAACGAAAAATCTGATAAGCCCACCACTTGTTGAGCCTTCAGCCTCACCGATATCCTACTCCTTTCTGATTGATAGTCCCCCAACAAGTGGGTTAGGGTGGGATTATCATCCCAACGGCCGCTCACCCGAGGACCACAGCTACGCCTTGTGTGTATATCCCAGCATGCTCCATCCGTAATTCTGCCATTATTCGCCATTCCACTGTCGTACCCGTGTTTAAGGTGATATCTGTAGACCGAGGAGAGCAATGATACTGTAAAAGGAATATAAACTGAGTAGGGTCTGGATCGTTACAATTGTTGACCTGTCATTAGAACCACTGGCGTGGATTGGCCGATCAAGGGAGGGGGCTTTTAATACGTAAGCTCGGCCGAGGGATTAAAATAGACTAGTAATAAATCCGTCAATTCCACCAGGGTATGACCCCTTACGATTGCTACAGAAACTATTAATGCTCAATGTCATCATAGCCGTGCGATGAGCAGGGTCTCCATTAGCTGGGACATCACTTTTCAAACCCGTAAAAACACTATAGATGAACCTGGGGAGACTGTTTGCCCAGCAGGTGCACCCCATGTACCTCCAGGGCCGCTGGTTCGAGACGTATAAAGACCGGCAGGAGGAGTTTGTGCAATTGCTCGACCAGTATGGCCGCGGCGAGTACCAGGAAATGGTACTAAGACAGTTCATCCGGTGGCTGGAAAAGGGCCGCCATGACCTGGACGAGACTTTGCTCGAACGGTTTGGAGAATGCCTTATCGGCTCTCAAGGAATGGCCGGCGCAGAGCGGAATCACGTGTCATACTTCCTGACCCTGGAGACGGACGAGACCGTGGTACGGCTATACGAGGAGCCCTCGGTCATTGCCCAGCAGGGGTCGACGGGGCACCGAACGTGGGAGGCCGCGTTGGTTCTGACCGACTACCTGGTCAAGCACAAGGAAGAGTTGAGCGCCGAGCGGTTTGTAGAGCTGGGGGCCGGCACTGGGCTCGTCGGCATCGCCGCACACCAGTTGGGGATTGTGGCCAATGGTGGCATGACTATTGTAACCGATGGGGATGACAGGATTGTAGCGCAGCTCCAACAAAACATTGAGCTGAATCAGCTCAACCCTGCCACCATCCGCCCGGATAAACTGTGGTGGGGGGAGGATAATCCGCGAGATTTCGTCCCATGCGGTGCCTCTACAATTGTGTCCTGTGCCGACGTGACATACGACGACGAGCTCATCCCGGACTTGGTGCGGTGCCTCAGGGATTTCCTGTTGCTCAAGGAGACCAAATTCGCTCTGCTTTCGGCAACGATGCGCTCCATGCAGACCTTTGACGTGTTCCGTCACACATGCTCTACCAACAGCATTGCGCTCACCGAACTGGCCTCGTATTCCTCGCCGTTTGACGGGACCGCCTTTTTCATCCCGCCGAATTCCCCCGATATCATCATCTTCAAGCTCACTCTAAAGGACTCGGCATGAAAGGGATAGCTGGCCTTCCCTTTTTGCCAGGTTTGTAATATTAACTCTGCATTTGTATAAATAAAAAGACCATCGTATGGAATCCATGCTTAACTTTTGACTCGTTCTTCGTAGAGCAGGGATGGCGATTCTGCTCATTCGTTCTTCTTCTCCTCTCGTAGAGCCTGCTGGACAATGGGATCAGCCTTTAGAGCAGCCTCAACCGCGTACTTTTGGCACACATTCTGTACCCGAGGTGACACGCGCCTATTCGGCATCATGTACGGTTCACTCGCCAGGTGGATTGCCTGTTTGCTATTGCTCGCAATAAGGGTGGAGTACTTGTAAAGCACGTTCAGCTCCTTGATAAGCGCATCCCCTGCCAGTTCAGCTGGTTCCGCCAGGGCCGCGGCAACTGGCCCTAGCTGAGTGAATCCAGTACCAATTGTCCACATGATATCCCGCATGAGCTGGGTCTCCTGGAACGGGAGCAGGTCTAGAAACGGAAAGATCCTGACTGACTGATGGGTCGCTACAAGCGCCTCAACAGCGAATCCAGCACCCAGCATGTAAACTCGCCAGTACGTGCCGGTTGCGCCGAAATTGATCATGTAAAGAATAAATGTCCCCATGAGATTCGGGCCGTAAAAGCTAGTGAGCCGGGTCTTCAGTCCGCTGGCGATGATCTGGCGCATTGTTACCACCGCCTCCGAAATGTCCTGATCTTTTCTCTGGCTCGACTGGGCCGCCAATTGAAAGATTACAGCACCGAATCGGTCGTACCCGTAGCGGAGCGTAGGGTTTTGCAAAACATCGTAGATATTCTTGTATCCGATCCACCGCTTCTCTCCTTCCTTGCCAATCTTATCTGGATGGTAGATCAGCGACAGCTTTCTGAATGCCTTCTTGATCGCCTTGAGTGGTGCGGTTGGAGACACCTCAAACAGCTCATAAAACGACGTCTCGGCCTCGGCCTCAGGGGTGACTATCTGCTTGTACGACTTGTACACACAGTAGCCCATATATCCAATTACCAAAAGCACATGAATAATGCGGTTGTGAATGATATATTTGCGAGAGTTCTTCGCCGGAGCCGGACGCTGGCTAGAGTACACCAGCTGATATACCCCCGACTGAGCAGTGCTCACAATCAGCGAGAAAAAGATCCAAATCAAAAAGTCCATTTTCCCAGACTAATCTTTCAATGGTAACGTCTACCGATCGTGAGGTTACTCCACGTCAATAGGCCGCTCCGATAATCTGCGGTGTGAAACCCCTCGGTAGATGACGCGTGGACAACCCATCCATGCCTCATTCCACCTAAGGTACCAGGGTTGTGCACCAATTAAAGCCTTGAACCTGGATAACTAGATACCCCTCCACTATAATTAGATTGCGCAACGTGTAGCTCATTGAAATTGGACATGGCTGAAGGCGTAGCGGCTGGGGTCGAGGCCCTGTCTATCGAAGAAGGGGTACCCCCAGAAACGACAAGAACGGATGTAAAAGATGAGCCGAGTACCACAGAAAGCAGTATCACAGGGCTACCAAAAGACGAGGTTTCGGAGAAGGATGCGTCTTTAGATGACGCTCCTGGGGTTCCTGAAACGGCTCAAGTAGAAATTGACGAAATTAGCATCGACACAGAGGAAAAAGATCAAAGCGACAGCGACGACAAGGGTCAATCCGGCACTGAGGATAATGGTCAATCCGGCACTGAGGATAATGGTCAATCCAGCACTGAGGATAAGGGTCAATCCGGCAATGGCCATGAAGGTGCCAGCGAGACAAAAGTCGATCTGGCTAAAGACGAAGATAATGGCCAGCTTTGCGATATTCAAAACGACGATACATCGGATCGTGATGAACTCGAGGAAGGCAATGAATCCCAAAAAGCCACCAATGTAAATGATGATGATTTTGGAGATTTTGGTGACTTTGAAGATGAAAAACCCGATCAGGACGGCTTTGATGACGACGACTTTGGAGACTTTGACGACGCGGATTTTGAACAAGCTGAATTCGAGGAGTACGAGGCTCCTGCTCCTGAGTCTTTCGCTGCTATACCAGTGAAAGCATTGAACGAGACGGACTTTACCAATTCGGCCAACCTCCAAGCATCAGTTCTTGAGATTCTCCGAACAAACATCTCAAACAACCTTGAGCCCCTGTCAGAAAATTCTAATACCCCACCGGGGCCGCCCAGCCCCAAGGCATACTTTTCAGAGCGGAGCGCATCGCTATGGGACCAACTAGCTGTTATCACGCCGCAAGTGCACCCGCTGGATTGGAAGAGAAGCGCAATTCGAAGGTTGTTGCTTATTTCCCTGGGTGTACCATTGGATTTGGACGAAATTTTGCCAAAGAAAAACACAAAACGGCTTATTCTCCCCATGACCAAGCCGTTAGGTGAAGAAGACAAAAAGTCTTTGGGTGCTCAGCCGACTGGCTCTAGTACTTCGGCAGCACGCCAGGATCAGCGTAGGTCGGAAGCCGAGGCCCTAGGTCAGGAAACTGAGGCCTCGCTGGCGAACTGGTATCAATTGGCCCAAGTGTCGAAGGAGGCACTGGACAATATGGACGAAGAGGAGCTTGGCGAGCATAATGCCAAACTAAAAGAGGCGCTCGAGGCTGCTGAAAAGCTGTTGACTCAGTGGACAAACCAGACTGAGGCTGCTACAAAAGATAAAGAAGCCTTTGAAGGCGTAATCGAAAGTCTAGTCGATTATGCACAACGACTACGACGGAAGAAATAATTAATCTAATGTGTTATGAAGTTTCATGTCTTGGACAGACTCGGTATTCAGCCAATGTCGTATAGAAATAGATGATATTGTCAAAATATTTATTGGGAAATTTGTTACTTGACCTTGGTAATATAGATCACCGTAGCGACTGTCAAAGTCGAATATCCCTCGGGGTATTTCCTATCTCTGCAGTTTATTTGACTTCCACTAGTACTGCTGGTAACGTACTACTGGTAACGTTCAATCAATTCAGCTGAGAATCATTTTGATTAGAAAATGTACCACGAAATTCCCGTTTGTGAATTGTACCAGGAGATTCCCGTTTGTGAATTGTACCAGGAGATTCCCGTAATTCAGGCAATTCTATAAATATATCATTTCTGTACGATTAACAGTTAGTATGGTCCAACAATAATGGTCTTGTCGGCAGATCCAGATGCAATAAGACTATTACCGAGAGCAATAGCACTAGGCGAACCGCGGTGGCCAGGGAATTTATGCAGAATTTGGCGACTATAAGCATCCCATACAATCACTGTATTATCTCCACTGCTTCCAGCGGCAATTCGATCGCCCCGTGGAGACCATCGAGCCCGTAGCAAGGCCTGATCCAATCCGTGCCGAGCCCCGTCAAACTGGGTCAGAGCACGAGACCCCGACACAAACGGCTGAATATCCCACAGTCTAACCCAATTATCCATTCCAAACGAGAGCAGCTTGGTTCCGTCCGGAGAAACCTGCAGCGAAGTAACCGTCTCCGTATTATGCCCTGGGAGCTTGTACAGCGGCTCCTCGGTCCGTCGCGCGTCCCACGCATATATGGCCGAGTCGATGCCGCTAGAGAAATACACAGATCCATCACTGTTCGCGGCCACGGCCAGGATCGGGTACTGGGTCTCTATACAATCAATCGCTTCCTTTTCCCGCGGGTCCCAAATGCCAATGGACCCGTCGTCACTGCCCGACACAATAAGCTCCGTCCCCCGCTTGACGGTATCCACAGAGTTTACAATTGCTTCATGGCCCTCGTGTTTGCGGGTTCGACGGCCGGTCTCGGTGTCCCAGGTCGCAACGGTGTGGTCGCTGGAAGATGAATAGAGCCCCCGGCCGTCTCGCGACCATATCAAGTCGGTCACTGCTCCTTTGTGGCCGTTAAGGATGTCGATATTTGCAAAGTTTGCCGCGCCATTCCATAGGTAGATGGACTTGTCGGCTCCACCAGAAGCGAGGATGTCGCCTTGGGGATCAAATGCCACAGCAAGCACTTCACTGTGGTGTCCGTTGAGCTGGACAGCCGAGTCTGCGGCAGCTCCACCATTCTGTTTAACTAGCTGACCGGCCGCAGGGCCGTTTGTTTTCACCCGCTTGACGACCGACATTTGAGGCTGAACGGTACTTGATGATCGGTTGTCGGCGACATTTTCCCAAATTTTGATCTCTGCACAGCCGCACCATGTTTGAAGTCGCCAGTCCACCCGTATTGGGGCGGTATAAAGCTATTTGATATTGGTGGTTTATAAAGCTATTTGATAATAGCAGGTAATAAATAGCAGGAAAGTAACTACACATGTGGATAATGATCAATAATATAATATACCGTACTATAAAATGGTTAGACGGTCTCAGTAGCATTCTCGTACTCGTCCAACCCGCCCAATCGCATGTTCTCTGGAGGCTCAATCGATGGAATAAACTCAAGAACAACATACAGAACGCCAATCACGCCAATGATTGAGCCGGCAATGATTCGCAGCACGTGGTCGTGCAGGATAATGGTTCCAATGAACACATAGACTGCCCAGCATTAGCATCCCCCTGCTACATCATGTCACTTACAAAGCCCCCGTCCAATGAAGGAGAACAAAAAAGAGGCGTATCTCGACGCAATGGTCGGAACTCTAAACTCCAAGGCGCCAATGGCGAGACCAAAGAGGATCACATAGATTGCGATAATCGTCTAATGAGACCAAAAATACCGCTAGTTAGTACGCTTTGACTTTAATTGTCACAAATCGTCTAATCTTACCGATTGACTATAATTAACCACCGTTAGCTCAAGTCCGGCTTATCGCCCGCACTACTTACAAAGAAACTGGGAAGAACTGGGAGATGCCCCCCAGAACGGCGAGGGTTCCGACCGCCAAATTGACAATGCGGAAGATGTTGCTGAAATCCATGCCGGAAAGTCGGTCAAAAGCGCTCATTTGTACCGGTTGTCGCCAGTTTGGTTAGTATCGGAAGGGAGGGTTGGGGACGTCATATGGCGCACTGGTGATAACGGGCCGCGCGAGCGTGGCTGGTTACCCACCTCCCGCCATTGTTCGCATCGCCACCACAATGGAACGATGTGCATTGAGCACTAGACAGAACGGGCAGTGGGGTTTACCTTGTTAATAGTTTTATGGCACTTGTGGCAGCTATTTGGGGCGAGATCAACCTGCATAGGTCGACGGTAGCGAATGAACGTCAAACGCGGGGGAGACATGTCCTGATTGACGAGATCTAAAGATTGAAGGTCCATTGATCTAAAACAAATTCCACACTGGCGGTCTAAACAATAGTACAACTACGCGATAAAAGGACAAGCGATATATATAAAAGACACAATTTTCAAAGCAGACACACCAAGTAGTAACAAGTTAAAAAAATAAAACGATAATCAGCAATGGGTCAATTGCATCTATTCATCCTTCTTCTCAGCAGACTCGGCGGCAGCCTCGCCCTCGCCAGAAGCAGCGGCCGGGGCAGCGTTGGCATCAGCAGCACTGTCCTCTGGCACGGCCTCGGCCATGTCACCGGTCCACAAGGTAAGGTTGTCCTTGAGGAGCTGCATGATAAGTGTCGAGTCCTTGTAGCTCTCTTCTGACAGCGAGTCGAGCTCGGCAATAGCGTCGTCAAAGGCGAGCTTGGCCAAGTGGCAAGCGTGGTCTGGAGAGTTGAGAATCTCATAGTAAAAGACAGAAAAGTTGAGGGCCAGGCCGAGTCGGATTGGGTGGGTTGGCGGCAGCTCCACGTTGGCAATCTCGGAAGCGGACTTGTAGGCCTCCAGCGAAGCGTCGGCAGCCTCCTGTCGCTGCGAGTCGGTGGCAAACTCGGCCAGATATCGGTGGTAGTCACCCTTCATCTTGTAGTAAAACACCTTGGACTCACCAGACTGCGCCGAGGGGATAAGGTGCTTGGAAAGAACCTCGAGAATGTCCTCGCAAATCTTCTGGAGCTCAGTCTCAATCTTCTTTCGGTACTCCTTGATGAGACCCACCTGAACGTCATTGCCTTTGCTCTCCTCCTTCTGCTCAATGGAAGAGACAATTCGCCACGAGGCTCTTCGGGCACCAATCACATTCTTGTAAGCAACCGAGAGAAGGTTTCGCTCCTCAACAGTGAGCTCCTCGCCAAGAGCGGTGACAGCCTTCATGCTCTCAACCATCTCCTCATATCGCTCAGCCTGCTCGGCAAGCTTGGCAAGGTAGACAGAGTCTTCACGACTGGTGGTAGAAGAGGACATATTAATTTCTGGTGGTGTGAAATCCTATGCCTTGTTAGTTCACTCAACACGTACTTGTCGGCATGCGGTTCAGTTTAGGGTGCAATTTAAACGGTCCTCATCACCACCCGTTCAATGTCGCGTCCGGGGTCAAACTCGCCTCCAAAGACGCGCTAGCCTCGCCTCTTGTGCCCACGGGGTCCCATTGGGCGCCCCAAAGAGCACAGCGCTTTTTATGGGGGATTCCTTGCGGAAACAAGAGCCCCATGACCAGCGCTGCTGCTCACGGGAAAAAGCCACCATTTCCGGTAGCATTCTTTTACACAAAATTACTCTCTCTACGCCCACAAACAACGCACAAACACCCACAAAAACACCCCAACCCAATTGCACCCTCAATTCCTGCCATTCGGGAATCTTAAGCTACTTACACTTCGCGTCAAAAACTATTCGGGTTGTGCTGGATTGCAAACACAAATGAAAGTGAGGTGGTGGATTTCGGTGGGTGGGAGGAAAGGGAAAACAAGGTGTCCCTGCCGTGGGTGTTTTGTTGTTGTCACACTTTGCCACACGTCTCCGCTTTCGTTGCGCTATCAACCATTACGTAACTTAACAGTAGCAAACTTAACGCGCGCGCGGCGCCCCAGCCTCCTGCCGTGCCGGGTATACCCATTTCAGGGGTTCAGTGCCTCGATCGATCTTGAGAGAGGGGGGGGTGTAGGGGGCCCCTAGGAGCTTAATAGGCGTGGCTTTGGGCCCGTTTTTGCTGGGCCCATTTTTGCCGGGCCCATTTTTGCTGGGCTCATTTTTGGCTCGGCTCAATTGGCGCATTCCCCAAGATGGACCCCTTTCTCCAAACGGGCTGGGACTTTGGGTTACTGGGGCTGCGGCGGTGCCTGAGAAGGCCGCGGTACCTGCTGAGGTGATTGTTGCGTCTGCGGCTGACGCTGAAAAACACGCGGAGGTCGAATCATCTGCCCCCCAGTTGCAGCATCGAAAACCAGGGTACGCCCCAGCACGGCCCCGGTCGCCGCCATAATGCTGGCTCCCGTGGTCACGGTGGAATTTGCCGGAGGTGTAGGCAGGGGCGGTATCTTGTTTAGGGCGCTAATGAGCATCTCGCGCTCCCGGAAGAAACTTGTCTTAAGCCGCGTGGGTATGATGACACGTCGTTCCAGCGGTGTGGGGATCGATCTGATTACGCCCTGCATAACCTGGTCGAACTCCTCCTCCTCGGTGAGCGGCTTTTCATTCTCGGCCAGCTGGTTGTCCAGGGACTGCTGTTGCCGCGTGGACAATTGGGCCATCTTGACCTGGTTGCGCTTCTGGTACGCCTGGAGAAGCGCGTCGTAAGGCTGGCTCCGCCCAGGGACCGCCCGTTTGGCGCCCATTGAGTGAGTCTTACAGGTCAGGGACCGGGCGCACAGCGCTCCGTTGGGCAATGGCACACCGCACTGCTTCTCCACGTCTACCGGGCCTTTATCTCGCGGCTTGGGAGGCGCCTTGGGCTTTTTGGGCTTCTTTTCTTTCTTTACCCCTGCGGCTGACGGCTTGGGGGTCCCCGGGAGCCCTCCAGTCTTCTTTCGAGGCCGGCCTACGGGTGCGGGTGGGGCATCGGGGTTCTTTCTTTTACGTCCTCTCTTCGTGGGTGTCGTCGTCGCATCAGTGGACGAGGCTGATGCTGATGCAGTCTGGCTGACGAGCTTTGGCATCACAAATCAGTCCTTTGCACTAGGGGGGGATCTCTCTCTTGTGTTTTTACTTTATCGTGCCCCTTTTCTCATCAAGTACCTTTTGCACAGTCTGGCTCTATACAATTCTTTCTCCTCTCGTCCTCATGTATTTTATGTAGTCGTATATACGTGATGGGTCAAGGTATATCCAATCTCTCTGTTAAGGGCAAAAATATAAACAATGCCCTTACGGGTTGGATAGAATCGCCCAAGTGCGTCGTACCGCTTTTATCCACGTACTTTTTTGAAAGGTGTTCAGTACACAACGCCCTGCTCTGTCACACCTGTACCCTTATCGCACGATGAATGTATCGATTGATATGATCACTTCTCGTGTTTTTCTTAATTATCTTGTGGGCGCCCCTTTCCGCTTGCTCCTCATTATGTGGTTGGGAAATGTCGCGCGCCCCACATCACCATATTCCGTCACGATCTCTTTGCATTCACAATTCACCAATTCACTACCAAGGCAATTCTCTAATTACGCAATTCTATCCGGTGAACTGGTCTTCTGTTTTGTTGAATTATATATTGGTAGTTTATCAAGTATTTGGTGTGGCTCGGTAAACATGGTTAGTATTACCATCTCTACCGATAGTGATATCGCACATGTAGGTTGACAATGCTGAATACAACCCCAAAGCAATTGACCTGGGGGACCAGTCCCCCAGACCCCCTGTGGGCAGGGGCTCCGCCCCTAGAACCCCGTAACGGTGTAACCAATTGTGTAACGGGGGTCTGGGGGTGGAACCCCCAGCTACGGGAGCTCGAGGGCTGGCCCTCGAAGACACTTGGGGTGCAATGACCTGGGGGTCTGGGGGCGGAGCCCCCGCTACGGGAGCTCGAGGGCTGGCCCTCGAAGACACTTGGGCGCAACTACACTGGGGGACCAGTCCCCCAGACCCCCTGGGGCTCCGCTACGCGGAGGGCTTGGCCGATATCTATAGTGTAGCCCTCATTATGGTCTCAAATCTTGCTTTCAAAAATATCGACAATACGTTGTATTACCAGCATGTCGGTAGATCTAATTGCTTCACTCGCAAGATATGGAACATGCATCTCATCATATTCTCAGACATTGGAACAGTGTTTAATTCCCGTTATGCGTAACAATTCATTGTACGATTGAACTGTATATCACCGCTTTACAAACTACGCTACAATTCAAAGTTCATTATCTACAAGTCTATCCAGCCAAGAGCTATCTATTTTTCGTTTTTCGTATCATACTCAATCGTCACTGGCCCATCGTTGACCAATGCAACATCCATCATAGCGCCAAACACCCCGTCACCAATCTTCTTCCCCGTGAGCTGGCCAATTCGGTACAAAACCTTGTCATAAATGGCCTTGGCTTCCTCACCCTTGGCGGCACTGTGGAAATCAGGCTTGGTACCCTTCTTTACCTTTGCAAAGAGAGTAAACTGCGAAACACAAATGATATCTCCATCAATATCCTGGACGCTTCGTCTCCACTGTTGACTCTCGTCCTCATTTGGCCACAGTCGCAGTTTTGTCACCTTGTTGGCAAGCTTCTCAATATCTGCCTCGGTATCTTCATGCCCAACTCCAACCAGGATCAGCAGTCCTTTACCAATGCTATAAATGTCAGCACGTTCTCATCTTTGTTCAACAGGTAGACATACGACGACACAACCTGGGAGTCGACAGTAACAGAAGCACTCTTCACCCGTTGGATAACGGCTCGCATTTTATCACTGTTCACCACTTGCAAAGTACGGGGACCGATGAGATTAAGATAGGGGTAATGAGTAATTTTCAATCAGGGGAACAATCACGTGACGTATATTAAAAACCCAGTTTACGATATCTTGTCATTGGTCGCCTATTTCTGTATCCATTTCGAGCCGTGAGATATCCTCGCTAGAATACGGCCATAAAATCGACATGCATAGTGGAATGGTTGATTTGAATTGATTACCCAATATGCCCCCGGCTCTGTAAACGGGAACTGGACAACTCCTACGTATAGATCTGTAGGCTATGGATTTCTAAAGTACTATCATCCCATCAACGTGCACGACGACCAGTTGGTAAGTATTAAGTTGGTCATTACTTTTCCTCTTTTGTATTATTCGACAAATCGGTATAACGCTTGACCCACCATTGGAAATCTATTATAAAGTGAAATAAACCACTAACTTGATCAATTTTATCAACCATCGGGAAATGCAGGAATCAGGCGGGTCACGTATATACGTAGAGATATATATCCGCCCCTTCAAGTACAGTAAGTACAGTAGCTAAAACGCTTAGCGCACATACCATACGATTCTGGTATGCGTCCGACCAGCATCTCCTGCAAACGGGCTACTACAAGTGTGATGTGGGCATGACACCGCCATTGCGTCCGGCCGACATACGCTATGCAGGAAGTGGGCCTTTGTTGGCACTGTGCAGGCGGCATGCATGAAGACCGCGGAGAGAGTGGCGATATATTTTGGGCTCTCCAGTGGATATAAAGGGCCCCATATTTCGTTCCATCTCATTCCTGTCGATTATAGACATCCCCAGCACTTTAATAGAACCCTTTCCCGCGGAATTCCGACCAGCCTATCACAAGTCGTTGTTCCTGTTCCCCATATAAAAGACGCGCTCACTACTCCACTCTATAGTATTTCCACACTTATAACAACAATGATCTCCAGCATTGCACGACGAGCCGTTCTCTCCAAGCCAGCATTCAACATGGGTGCTGTGCGAGCTTATTCTGAGGGCGCCACTGGTGCTCCACGACCAGAACAAGGTTCTGATGCGTTCAACGTAGGTTTGCTGACAAGAGGACCAATGATGGATCTAACAATGTAGAAACGGGAGCGAGCCCAGGAGGACTATTATGTCCGTCAGCACGAGGCTGAGAAGCTCAAGGCTCTTCGAGAGGAATTGCAAAAGGCAAAGGAGGATCGACAGAAGTCTGACGACAACATTGAAAAGTTGAATAAGGAGATGTATGTACCCCATGCGCCGGTCGCGGTATACTAACGGTTAATGCTCTAGTGACGACCTCAAGAAGAATTAAATATCCAAAAACTAACAATTCATTTTTATAATTAGCTTATTCGGTTTAACCGGTTTGAAATTTGAATAGCAGTATCATTAATTGAAAAATCGTTAACAAAAAGCGTCTCTATCTATCTCTTTAGATCCCTATTTAACCTATCATAAGATTAAACGTCCATCTGCTCGTCGTCGTTATCAAGGGCCATCTGCTCTGGCTCAACGGCCTGGGACTCCGCCTGCTGGACCACCTGCTCAAAGTTGATCTTACTTGGCTGGACCTCCTGGAAGTTAATACCGTGCACCTTCTTGTTTCGTCGGAAGTTGAGCAGCTCGTTGATCGTAGCGTCGGTGATCTCGTACTTGGAGTGGACCCATGGTGGGGGAGCAGACTTGGAGCCACCAGTCAGTCGCATCACCTCAGAGGAACCATTGGCGGACTGGGCAGCGGGAATAAGGACAATGGTAGTCATCTCTCGTGCAATGTTGACTGGGGATGCATTCTTCTTGATCTCCTTGTTGGATGGAGTGCCCTTGGCAAAAGTCTCCAGCGGGATGAACTGCGCAGTCTTGATGTGGTGGGGCACAAAGATGTGGTGCTGCACAATCTCAGAGAGGCCGAGCCGGGCAGTGTTGAACTCAGACTTGTCCTCGGCAATGTAGGAAAGCTTGAATGGGTACACCGACGTCAATGCAGCGGACTTGGAAAGAAGGTTTCGCGCCGCATTGACCTTGAGGCCATAGGTGATAGAGTAGTCTCGCGAGTAGACGGTTGGCGAAGCAACCACGTCGTTTGGACCAATGAACTCCTTGGTTCTGATGATGCCTCGCTTGCCATCAGTGGCAGCCATTCGGATGTCCACAAGCCACGCCTCACCCGCCTCAACAGCGAAATCATCCTGGAAGTCAGTAGAAAGAGCATTCTCCTCAGACTGCTCAACGGCCCCCTGGATTCGTGACAGCTCTCGAGCCTCCTCCTTCTCCTCATCCCAAACATAACCCTTAAAGTCGTTTTCATTCACCGCATGAGACTGACCCGCCAAGAATCGTCGGACCCGTCGCACTCTGCTGCCCGGCGCAACCTTGACTCGGAAAATAGATGCAATCTTCTCCACCAACGCACGGATCTTCTGGCCAGTGATCTGACCACCGGCGGCCGCAATTGGAACGTCTGGACTCAGCACAATACTCAGCAGAGAAATCACCGCCTCGGTCGCAATGTACGCCGCACAAACGGCATCGGCATCAGTACCCTGCAGAGGAGCAATCTCCTCCGCCGGGTTCTGGTCCTGTTCAATGTCTCTAATCACCACAGTATGCGAAGCCTGAGCAGTGTAACCGTTAATGTGGACACCCAAACTGATCTTGACAATGTCGCCGGCCTTGAGGTAGCCACCCTGGAACGCATCGTCCTCCTCTGGCGCAACGTTGCCAACAAAGTTGGCCCGCTCGATCTGCACTGGAAGAGCAATACCCTTCTCCTCGACCTGCTTCTTGAATGCAGTGGAGGTAGCTCTCAGCAAGAACTTATCGCCGATTCGGCAGATCTCGCCAATAGATCGCTCGTCATTGTTGGTAGTCACCAGAGTCGACACCAGCAACAGCGCAGTCTGGGCGATCTGGCCGGCCAATCGGTATTGCTCGAGCACAGACTCGGTCAGTCTGTTCTTGTCATTAAGCAGAACCTTCTGCTCGGCACTCAGCTCCAGTTCCATGCCACTCATGGCTATTTTTTTATTCAATCGGTTAGTGATAAGCAGATTGCTTGATGAGCCGCTCGAAAAAATTTATCAATTTTTGTCACGGCGCGGCGTTCCGAGACGTTTATCACGTGACTAGACGCCGCACGAATATGCGGCTCATGGATGGTACCAAAACGCGCCATATTCTCACATTCCCGCATTGAATAGTAAAAAGAAGATATGTTGGCTCCGAATTGACGCATTTAAACGCCAAGGGATTATACAATCCTGGTCCGGACAATTACGTTATGGGTTATATAATCTGAAACAGTCATGTAACTGTGAGACGAGTTTGGAGTAAGCGGTTTCTTAATGCCACTGGCACCGCGGTAGGTAAATGCGTGGAGATGCTGCTGGAGGATTTACCTAATGAGATATTGATAGATATCATAACATATCTATCGTCTGAGGATATCATTCACAATGTTTCGTTAGTGAGTCGGCGAATGAACGAAGTGTCACGGGATCAAATGCTGTGGAAGAGTCGGTGTATGCCGTCGTATACAGCTATAGGGTTTTCCCAGGAGAGAATTGAATCTATCAAGGACTACAAGCAGGATTACCTGAGGCAACTCTATATAGACGGTAAGGTACGCGAGCTATTGCTCGACGATGATGATAGCGCAGTCGTTTTGATTCCAAATTACGGGGTACGAGCTAAAGTCCAGATAAAAAAGACGATTAATGAGATCCAACAGGCCTACGAACGTGCTTGTTTAGGTTCGGCCGAGGAGGGCGACGCGATACACAACTTGACCAAAGTGTTTTACGCGATGGAAATGCTAGACGGCCTTAATTCGTGGCCATCAAAGTAAGGCTACTCATACTCCACGGTTTGTACCGGCTGCTCAAGCATTTGTAGGGCAAGGCCAAGAGTCCACGAGAGCCCATATCCATCAACTTGTTTGGCGATGGTGACATGTCTATGGAGAGGGATTCCGTATCCATAATGGAGCATGGAGAACATGTATGCAAGATCAAGGCACCATTCTGGCCGATCCAGAAGCTCGGCGGTGGTGTCACCATCAAACTCCTGCCAGTGTTCCACTCCTTTGCACACCTTTTCTGTCAACAGCTGGAGTTCAACCAGAGGGAACGACTGAGCCATGTTTAATGGCGAAATCCTGTCGTAGAAATACGATACAATGTAGAGGTCCTCATTGGAGAAAGTTTCCGACATTGACGGCTGGTATACTCCGTTGAACCCACAAAAGCCGTCATGGCACTCTTTATCCAAATTCAGTGATCTCTTGGCGAATTCGATACACTCACTATGCTGAGCGGTGTCTGGTCCCATCATCGCCAGGGAGACTAAATGCTCAGCGTCCAATGCGCCTGACACGTCGACTGCAACTGTGCGATTTAGGCCAACAGAAATGCACGGGTTCACCAGCAATTGGCCCTGGTGGGCATTTAACTCGCTAGTAAGCTTATCTCTACTAATCGCCTCTTCCGTAATAATGCGATGTATGTTTTTCCGTGCTTCCATCAGTCCATATCCGAGATGCGAATGCTGGTAGAGCACATGGGTCTGATTGCCAAACCTGAATCGGTACATGTGGTCCGTCTGGCTCAATGCTCGTCTGGCCACGCTCTCCGGGTACACGGCGAGATTTGGCTCAAACACAATTTGCGTCGAGGCTCCACCGAGATCAAACACGGCAGCTGTACCACTCCCAGCAGATGTGATATTTTGGTTGAGGTTGCCAAGAAGGTAATTGACAGTAGTCCACGCATACACTCCCTCGTGTTTTCCGTCGATAATTCCAACCATTTCACTGTCTACGGCGAATGGCGTCGATTCTCGAAGCCTCGAGTAGACTGCCTCCATAATCCGGCTTCCTTGCTGGTCCTTGAGCATCCTGAGGCCCGCAGTCGCTTGGACGGCGATTGGGGTAGACCGGTGGTATTTCTTGGGGACCGCCTCAATGGCGGTCTGGATCAATGGGTCCAGACTTTTGGCGGCATCTTGAGGCGATTCAGCATAGCTGGAGAGCCCCGGAATGACATAGTCAAATGTCTCCGACACAAGCTCTGGATTGTCGGACTCATGGCTAAACTCGTATATATGCACTCTCGAACCAGCAGACCCGGCATCTATGATGAGGACATACTTGACATCTTTGGTGTCTTCATTTCTAGTGACTGCTGCCCACATGGCAGCGATCACTAGGATTATAAAGCACAAGAACCGCACAATTCCCGCCATTAGTGTCTTCTTCTATGAGCCCCACGGCAATTCTCCTGGCCAGGGTAGCCATTTTATGAGTCTATTTTTCCACCATGTTTGACGTAATTATGGCGAACCGCACAGCCGTACACGGCTAACTCAAGTAATCCGATATGCCGATCACAGATGAGGATAACCAGATTTGGCGAATTGTGATTCCCTAATATTCATACTGTATAATGTTATCCGTAAGGGCAGAAAATTTAAATCTGTACAAAAATATCAATT
>JAKTQL010002542.1:67768-93378 GCA_030558815.1 Blastobotrys malaysiensis | reverse complement strand
CGTCATGGCTGTTTACCTTCTTCAATTGTGCCCCCAGCCTACTGTTGCTAGACAGTTGCCTTCGATTCCCAAGATTCTGCTCATCTCACTATCGGCGGGTCTGTTTAGTATGGCGATATCTGTCAAAATGTCGGCACTTTTGTACTTGCCTGGCGCGGCAATTGTGTACCTCTCTCAGCTCCACAACGTGTGGTCGTGCATATTGCTACTTTTGATGCCATTCCTCCTCCCACAGGTACTGTTTGCACTACCATTTCTATATGAATTCCCGTTGGAATATTTCGTTCGTGCATTTGAGTTCTCCAGGGTTTTCTTTTATCAGTGGACCGTGAACTGGCGGTTTATCGACTTGGAAACATTCCTGTCTCCGCGATTCGCCTATACTTTGCTCATCACCCATTTGTCCATCCTGGTTCTCTTTGCATTGGTGCCAGGAGAGCGTTTCCTGCAGCCATTCCGAGGTGGGTCAGTGATTTCGACCTTCAAGTCTTTCCTCACTACGGGTCCACAGCCCCGGCCTGTGGCCAACTACCCGCGATACATTGTCACTACTATTGCTCTGAGCAACCTTATTGGTATTCTCTGCGCACGGTCACTGCATTACCAATTCTATTCGTGGTTCTACTGGGCTATCCCACTGCTCCTGCACACATCGTCCATGCCCCTCCCGATACAGCTTGTGGTGTGGGGAATGCAAGAGTATGCTTGGAATGTGTTCCCGAGTACCAACGTCTCAAGCTCAATGGTAGTAGTGTCGTTTGTCTTCATTATCCTAAACAACTGGATCTAGTGTTTGGAGACCAAAAAATCTTGTACACTAATATCTAGCAACTATCACAAATAGTTTGTACATTTTATTTATTACATGAGAGTAGTAGATACTCCTAATTGGCGACTTGACGTACAAGGAACAGTGTTGGTAATACCAGAACCAATCGTAAAACAACGCGAAATGTCCCGTAAAACCCTCCACTCGTAAGAGACATGTTACTCAGGGTATCCAATACAACGTACCACAGTATCGAACGAATCAGAATTAATAACTTATACGACTGAAAATACAAACAATAATAAAAAAACAATAAACAATAATAAAAATAGATCGGAGTCATATCTCATCATGTACAATCATCATCACAACGGCCTACCCGCTCTTAGTTCTATGAGTACCACCTCTACTGGGCGTATCGTCCTGATTGTCCTTCTCATCCAAGGTGGTCAATGCTGAGACGGATCTGTCCAATTGCGGTCTCATTCCAGCAGCGCTTGCGCTTGAGGTGCTGCCCCCTGTCGCCCGGATCGCTAGGGACGGCAGGACTGACACTGTCGAAGGCGCAGTCGCAGCGTTATCGCTGTTGGAGTTATTGCTTGCGACATTGTTTGTGGATGCCGTCGCAGTTATAGCACCACTGCTGTTTCCGCCAGGGTTTGCAGTCAGCGAATTCGTCTTGCCGGCCTTGCCATACCCGGTGTTGGTGGTGGGGCCCAGGGCGAGATTTCGAAGCTGATTAACGGAATGAACGCACTTGTTTATGGTCTGAACCAGCAGAGCCGGTTTAAGCGGTTTGGAGAGGTATTCGTCCATTTGTGCTTGCATGCACCGCTCTCGATCACCAAGCATAGCATGGGCCGTGAGCGCCACAATTGGCGTCCGGGTTCGCACTGTAATGTTCTGCTTCTCCCATTCTCTGATTCGAGCAGTGGCCTCGAAACCACCCATTACAGGCATCTGAACGTCCATGAGTACCACGTCGTACTTCTTTCGCTTGACAGCTTCAAAGGCTTCGGAACCATTTTCAACCACTTCGACTCGGTGCTTGTACTTTTCGAGGATTCGCACCGCAAGCTTCTGGTTGACAACATTATCCTCAGCGAGAAGAATATGGAACTGTTTGGCGCCATCAGAATTGAGAGGAGCAGCACGACTCTCCAATGCTGGTCGAAGCACGTTGCCAATGTCGTGCACCGAGCATGGCGTGTTGCCATATGAAGTGATACCAAGGTCGAGACAGAGCTTGAGGTTGACCTGGGGGATGCATGGGTTGAGCAGAACCAATGGGATGTACTTGAGATGGTTGAGCATTCGTAGCTTGGTCGCGACTTCAAGTGTGTCTACGATTATCGTGTCAAACTTGGGACCCGAGCCCGATCGTTCAGGCAGAGGCGCCTCTTCGACCGAGTGGACAACCCAGCAGTTAAGGTACAAGCGCGCCATATTAGCAACCAATTCTTCCGTAACATGCTTTTCGTGCACTGTATCGATGAACAGCACATTGTGGTCTCTAAATGGAGCAATGCTTTCAAGAAGTTGGTTCAAGCCGGCATCAGCCGGTTGCACTGCTAGGGTGAAATAGAACTGGGAGCCCTTGCCGTAAACGCTCTTAACCCAAATATCACCGCCCATGAGGTTGATGAGTCGCTTGGAGATAGATAGACCGAGACCGGTGCCGCCAAACTTTCGGGTGGTAGAACCATCCGCCTGGCGGAACGTGTCAAAGATAACGTCGAGTTTGTCTCCCTGAATACCGATACCGGTATCAGAGACGCAGAACTCAATCATCATCTCTTCGGGGCTACCCTTGGACTGGTCGTCTGCCTTGCGGACGCTAAGGGCGACCTCGCCGCTCTCAGTAAACTTGATAGCGTTGCCGACCAAGTTGAGTATGACCTGACGCAATCTGAACGAGTCACCGACGAGACTATCGGGGAATGTATTGTCCACCTTGTACACCAAGTCGAGGGGCTTTTCATTCGCCTTGACGGCCAAGGTCTTGAGAGCGCCAAACACGGTGCCTCGCAAAGAGAAGGCAATCTTCTCAATTGTCATTCGGTTAGCTTCAATCTTGGAGATATCGAGGATATCGTCGATAATTGTCAGCAACGAGTTGGCCAAGTTGTGGACGATGGAGAGCATTTCCCGCTGGTACTGGGTCAATTCAGTGTCCAGGGTGAGTTGGGTCATGCCAATGATACCGTTCATTGGGGTTCTAATTTCGTGGGACATATTGGCCAGGAACTCAGATTTGGCGCGGTTGGCGAGTTCGGCCGCTTCTCGTGCAGCCGTGTTCCTTTGAATAGACTCTCGGAGGTTGAGCACCATTTGATTAATCTTCGTCTTGAGGGCGTCCATTTCACCCGATGCCTCGACGGTGATGAATCGGGTAAAGTCACCATCGGTTGCCGCGGCAGTAATTTGGGCAAACGCTCGCACCTGGGTGGTCAAATTGGAGGCCATGGTATTAACGTTGGTGGTGATTTCTTTCCACAGCCCGTCGACATCGGAGACTTGAGCCTGGACGCCGAGCTTACCGTCGATACCGACATCCTTGGCGACTCGGGTGACTTCGGACGCAAAGAGCTGCAAGCGGTCCACCATCTTATTGATAGTCGATTTCAACGCCAGCATTTCGCCCTGGGCGTGCACGTCAATCTTTTGGCTCAGGTCACCTTCTGCTACTGCGGTGGTGACATGGGCGATGGAACGCACCTGGGTGGTCAAATTGCTAGCCATCACGTTGACGTTTTCGGTGATTTCCTTCCACGCGCCTTCCACGTCCTCGACCTTGGCCTGTCCACCGAGTATACCCTCGGTACCGACGGAGCGGGCGAGGGTTGTTACTTCGGTTGCGAAATTCTGGAGTCGGTCCACCATTTTATTGATGGTTTGTTTCAAGTCGAGAATCTCACCTTTACAATTGGCCGATACTTTTTGGCTCAAGTCGCCTCTGGCGACCGCGGTGGTAACGTTTGCGATATTTCTCACTTGGTCTGTAAGATTACTCGCCATCGCGTTTACTAGTATTGTGGGTTAGTTTGTCCTTTTTTTGCGTACTGTGGCCCTCCACTTACCATTATCAGTTAGTTCTCGCCATATACCCTTGACATCGTCGATTTTGGCCTGTCCACCGAGCCGGCCCTCCACACCAGTTTCTCGTGCGACCCGGGTCACTTCGAACGCAAAGGTCCGGAGCTGGTCCACCATTGTATTGATCGTTTTTTGCAATTCCAGAATCTCTCCCTGGGCATGGACGTTAATCTTTCTACTAAGATCACCCTGCGCCACGGCACGCGTCACATCAGCGATTTCTCGCACCTGGTTGGTCAAGTTGCTCGCCATGACATTAACATTATCGGTCAGTTCTCTCCACACGCCCACGGTGCCGTCCCCCTCGGCCTGGCCACCCAAAGTACCACCGGCGACTTCGGTGGCCACTCGGGTAACCTCAGAGGCGAACCGCTGGAGCTGGTCCATCATGGTATTGATTGTCTCCTTGAACTTTACGATTTCCGGGTCCATTTCCTGCGCATGGATCGTCACCTTCTTGCTGAGGTCGCCCTGGGCGACCGCAATGACCACCTCGCCAATCTCCCGCAACGCCTTTTGGAACGCCTTGTTGGCGTTTTGTGACTTGGTGAGCTCGCGATCGAGCAGGTCCGTGTCCACGATGCGCTTCTGATCCGGCTGGATGGACTCTGTAAACGCCGACACGAGCGCTCGCGCGTGGAACAGGTCGCTCTCGAGCCCCAGCACCGTCTGCCGCTGCGACTCAATCTCGAGCTCCTGGGCCCGCACCTTGGCGCTCAGCGTCTCCAGGTCCCCTTCCGAGACCGCGGTGGCGACCAGCTCCTCCTCGGTCGCGGGAGGAGTCGTCGGCACGGGGCCTCTGGGCTTTTGAAGCGCGCTCAGCTTTTGCAGCAGGACCGCCTTGGCAGGGGTGTCTTCACCGGGAAGCACAATCTCCTGGCCCGGCGACGACGCTGACAGTATCTCCGCGACGGCCAGATAGGCCTCGTCGTACTGCGATACCGCCATAGTAGTGTATACCCCTGTCGCCATTCAACCAGAGCCACTCACTGTCCAAACTCTCTTGCTTGCCAACAAGAATAACCAATAAAAAGATAGCCAAATGCGATTATCCGCTACCCAAACCGGTTTGAGGAGAGAATTTTTACACCCGTCAAGTAGAGAGCGGGTATATACACCAGAAAACTGCCCGCACGGCCTACGAGTTAATTTTTACGATCCTAACGGGTTGCTACGCGCCAACTCTGGGTCCTCGAGGTATGTGCCCAGTGTCGTCGTTAAGGGTGGGCTTTTTTTCTACTCCCTATTGCACCAGAGAATGAGGTCCAGAGAATTAGGTCCGGATCGTTGGAATTAAATGACGGGGGTGCACCAATTGTGTCCGATTGACAGCGACGCCCCCCCAAAAGCAGGCACCACCCTAGGTGCTCTACATAATTACGCACACCTCCCACACGCGCTTGTGACGGCCGGGTAACAAAAGGGGGTAAAACAGCCCGTCAGCGGCGCGTTACACGTGGACACCTGCGTAGTTTTGAGAACAGGGGTAGGAGAGATGGGCTCGGGGTTGACGTCATGATGCCGGCCCGGCAATGCGCTGTACGGGTATTTTCCTCGCGTACGGCATATTGCACAGCATATTGCACAGCATCTTGTACAGCATCTCGGGCACAATATCGGGCACAATATCGGGAGTCTACGGCAACCCCAACATGGCCCAAGGCGCGGTTGTCAACCGCCCTGTTATTTTTGGGGATTGAGGCAGGGAGGTGGCCCCGAGCCGCATCTCAGTGGTGAGACAGCGAGGAAAGCCCTTATTGGCTATTTTTAGGTTCAGCCACCCCTGAGGACTACACCTCCGCGGCTGGGAAGACATACAGGCCCGCTTAGCAAGGCAAGGGCGCCTCTACACCGTACCTAGTCTGCAACAAACCAACACATTACAAAAGTACGCACGAATAGTGGCCAGTTGTATATAAAGGGCGTGCGTCTTGTTCCCTTTTCATTTTTAATTTCCCTCCTTACAAAGTGGTAATTTTGCTGTGGTGTACTTTTTTTTTTAATTTTCCTTCGTTATTTTGTTTCATTCGTTATAGCTTGTTTGATTCGTGGAAGGGATCGCCATCTATAAACAACACTAGTTTGACCTGAGATTTTTCACCCACCGGTTTTGACCCGTTTATTTGTACTATAATGACTAGTTCTGATATCACTGAGATTAGAGAGCGATACGAAAAGGCCGGCCAGGGCCACGTGTTCCAGTTTTGGGACTCGCTCAGCGAGGAGGACAAGACCCACCTGCTCTCTCAGCTCGACCAGGTGGATGTGGAGCAGGTGTCGGCCATTGTTCGGGAGACTCTGGAGAAGGCCAAGCGGGAGAGCTCTCCTGGGGAGAGCACGATCACTCCGGTGCCCGCTACCAGCACTGCTTCGTTGCTTGATGCGTCCCCCGAGGAGGCCCAGCAGTGGTACGACGCGGGTTTGGAGCTCATTTCCCAGGGTAAGGTCGCCGTGGTGCTTCTTGCGGGCGGCCAGGGTACCCGACTCGGGTCCTCTGCGCCCAAAGGGTGCTACGACGTGGGCCTCCCGTCGCAAAAGTCTCTTTTCCAGCTCCAGGCGGAGCGGATCAACAAGCTCAGCGAGCTGGCCGGCGGTGCGGTGATCCCATGGTACATTATGACCTCGGGTCCTACCCGAAAGCCCACTGTGCAGTTCTTTGCCGATAATGACTACTTTGGGCTGGACTCTGCAAATGTTACCTTCTTTGAGCAGGGCGTGCTCCCGTGCCTGACCCATGAGGGCAAGATCATTTTGGAGAAGAAGAACTCGGTGTCCTTTGCGCCCGATGGTAATGGCGGCATTTACAATGCGCTCAACCGATCGGGGGTGTTGGCGGATATTAGCAAGCGGGGCATTGAGCACATCCACACGTATTGTGTCGACAACTCGCTGGTGCGAGTGGCCGACCCCAGCTTTATTGGCTTTTCGGCGCAGCGGGGCGTTGATATTGCGACCAAGGTGGTGCGAAAGCGGGACGCGACCGAGTCGGTTGGGCTTATTGTGTCCAAGAACGATGCTCCCGCGGTGATTGAGTATTCTGAGATCTCGGCCGAGCTGGCGAGTGCCACGGTCGAGGGTAACCCCGGGTTGCTCAAGCTGCGAGCGGCTAACATTGTCAACCACTATTATTCGGCAAAGTTTTTGCTCAACATTCCAAACTGGACGACCTCGTACCTGCCGTTCCACATGGCCAACAAGAAGATTCCGTACGTGGACGCCGAGACTGGCGAGACGATCAAGCCCACCAAGCCCAACGGCATGAAGCTCGAGCAGTTTGTGTTTGACGTGTTCCCGCGGCTCTCGTTTGACAAGTTTGCATCTCTGGAAGTGTCTCGAAAGGACGAGTTCTCTCCGCTCAAGAATGGCCCGGGTGCCAAGGACGACTGTCCAGAAACGTCGCGCCGAGACCTGCTTGCCCAGAGCAAGCGATGGCTCGAGAAGGCGGGTGCCATTGTTGAGGTGGACGAGGTTGAGGTGTCTCCTTTGACCTCGTACGGCGGAGAGGGCCTTGAGAAGTTCAATGGCCAAACGATTACCTCTGCATCGCTGTAATTTATTCGCACTATTAAATTATTAACCAATTCCGTTTATTGATCCGCATTTCTTTGAATCTTGTACCGCAATTCTAATCTTGTAAATATACCATTGACTAATCTTGTACGGCCATTTTATGCGTTAAACGGTTAACGGCCAAGACGCTTTTCGGCAGAGGACTTGAGGCTCTGTCGCATATCATTAACCTCGTCTCGAGACGCATTGTACTTGACAGAGGCCTGGTTGAACGGATTCTCGTCCGACTTTTCAAACTCCTTTCGAATCGCGTCCTTGTACTGATTGAGCCGCATGCCCGGTCGCTCCTCCTTAATCTCCGGCAGCCGCCGCTCTTCATAAGCCGCAAACGCCGCCTTGAATCGCCGCTCCGGGTGTCGCTCAATGTCAGACGCCTTCTTACCGCCCTTGGTGATCTCGAGCGCATCAAGCGCGTCGTCGATACCAGATGCATACAGTGCAGACTCCTTGCCCCTGCCCGTGCCGATAAAGTCGTCAATCTTGTTGGCTCGCCGGTTGGCCACCTTGTCCTGCCCTCGCTGCTTGGACTTGAGCGGCTTGGTAGGAAGAGACGCCTCCTCCTCAGCCAGCATGGCCTCTCGCTCCGCCTTCTTCCGCGCAGCCTCGGCCTTCTTCGCCGCATCCTTGTCCTTCTTGGACCCGTCCTTGGACCCCTGGGCCCACAGCGCGTCCTCCTCAGCCGCCTCACGGGCCTCTTGCTCCTGTCGCTTCTTCTCCGCGGCCTCCGCCTTACGGGCGTTACCGGCAGCCTACAATGCGGTCAGCGCTTGTCGTTACAGCGTGGATACTTGCCTTTCGGGAGTTGGTCTCGGTGCCTCTGCTCTTACCCATGGTTATTGTATGGACGGGTGATGCGATGGGTCGCCGATGGGTACTCATCGTGACCGTCAGGGTAAGTTTGACCACCTGCCCAATCAGGAAGGCACCCTGGCCACTTTGGCCGCGGAGCTCCCGGGGTCTGGGGGACTGGTCCCCAGTGCAATTGCACCACCGGATGTCTTCGAGGGCCAGCCCTCGAGCTCCCGTAGCTGGGGGCCAGCCCCCAGACCCCCGTTCGGCCTGTATAAGGGTCCTGGGGTCAACGATTGTGAATTAACGTTAAATCAGCGGATACTCTGCGAAGCGGAGCTATAGGCGGTCTGGCGGACCGGTGCCCCAGTATCGCCTCCTAGGGCGATTTAAAACCCATTGGAGACCGCCCAGGCTGAATATTAGGCGTTAATAGCGTTTCTACATGATACGGAAACAGCCCTATGCAAGCGAATGTGAATTAACGTTAATTCGACGCTCTCCGCGCCGCGCGCGGAGCCCCAGGGGGTCTGGGGGACTGGTCCCCCAGGGTAATTGCTTCGGGGTGTCTTCGAGGGCCAGCCCTCGAGCTCCCGTAGCTGGGGGCCAGCCCCCAGACCCCCTTTAAATCAGCGGGCTCTCCGCGCAGCGGAGCTACAGGGGGTCTGGGGGACTGGTCCCCCAGGGTAATTGCTAGGGCAATGTATTCGAACCCCCCAACTATCTCTATTTGGCTTAGATATAGGGGCTATGTACCTCTATTTAATATCTGCGATATGTATAAGGGCTGTATGCGTGCCTATTATCAATTGTGGTCTTGTAGGTCCTGTTGAATATTCGAGCCAATGGGCCGCTCGAAATGGTCTTGAGGAGCCAGTCCCTCAAACTCCCCATAGCTCTGCCGCGCCGAGATTCTAGGCGAATCCCGGCATTTTAATGAGCCTCACGAGCCGCATCTCGGAGATTGATGACCGTTGCGCCGATCGTGGTGGTTCCTGATTTACCTAACGGCGCTGACCGCCGCAGTACACTACAGACCAGCCCCCGACATCGGCTCCGGATACACCAGTCGACCGTGGCTAGGTGAATAGGGGAGGCATACTACACTGGTACCTGGGCACAGTGCAGCTTTCTACGTGAGGAGGGCCAAAGACGAATACATAGTACCGAATAATGGCGTATGTAGCGTACGTGTATCTGTGGTATGCATTTCATATATCTCACACATTACAGCCCTACCGCTTTCCCACGCCGTCTTCTCGGAGCAAATAATAATATTATATCACCAATGTACCCCGAGAACTGGACATATGTGGGTACCCGTCCCACCCTGCTTGCCATATACCCAGCATGCTTATTCTGCTGCATCTTAACCGCGCTGAGGGGACTCGTCGAGAAAGCGAGGCCGCATATGTATGGCCCACTGTTTCTAGTCTCGGAGCGACAGCTCCAGAGAAGCGGGTCCCACCGCCCCCGAACGGCTTAACCTCCCAACGCTTGCGCGAGCGAGATCCACCTCCCCCTTCTCCTCTTCTAATTGAACGAGAGGAGCGGTACGACGGAGGAGGGGGGGAGAAAGACCACACCACCCACATATTGACCCGACGGCCTCCAGGAACGAGGCGGAGGGAATTTTTGTAGCGCCCAGAAAAAGGCAGAGAAAAAAAATTTTTTTACATACAATAAAACCTACCTCGAAGGTATACAATTTTACCGTCAATTTAAAGCAGAGTAGAATTTTTTTCCCACCCCACGGCGGTTTGACTTTTTTTCCTTCGCCGGGCCGGCCTAAGTTTTTGCGCACATTTTACCCTGCCTTGCGCACGCGAGACGTGAAGAACCATCCAACCCCCCCCCCTCCTCACCTTCTCGCAACTCCGAACCAAAGCAGCCAGTGGAAGGAGAGTTCCATTACCTGTCATCATCCCGGTGAGGACCCCACGAGTCTTGGAGAGAGCGAGCGAGCGGACGCAGACGAGTCAGCGACGGCGGATTTTTCGGATTTTGAGTTGAACTGGTAGCTCCCCCTGTTGAATAAGTCCACGGGTAAGGGAGAGGACGGTTGAGAGAGACCGGACTGTGTTAATTTATTTATTTTGTAAAGGCCGCCAGATCGTATTCCTGGTGGATCGGGGGGGCCATTTATTGCGGTGTACCTTTATTTTCCTTGCCTTTGAGAGCGCAAGATCACAAGCCTAAACACGACACGCGGTAGTTGGGGTTTGAGATAAAAAAGAGGCTTTGGGCGCAATTGCATCTCGCTAACCGACCGCGACGTTTCATTGGACCATGAACGTTGATGCGCAGACCCACAACATGAGCGTGCCGCACCCGGGGAGCCAGCACCACCCGCAGGGCCAGCCGCCGCAGATGGGCCAGCAGAAGAACGACAAGGACCTGCTGCATTCGTACATATATGACTACTTGGTGAAGCACAATTTGGTCGAGTCGGCCAAGGCGTTCCACAAGGAGACGGGTGCCTCGCGCACCGCGTCCCCGGCCGTCAACGGGCCCAAGCCGGAGCCGGTCAATGGGGTCCACGACGGGAAGCACGACGAGGAGCTTCCAAAGCCCGTGGTGCCCATTGACGCGCCGCAGGGGTTCCTCTACGAATGGTGGCTGCTGTTCTGGGATATGTACACGGCGCGCGGCGGCAAGGGCGGCGGCACGCCGCACGCGCAGCAGTACGCGGGGGCGACAATGCGACTTCGCCAGGATACGGCGAACCGGGTGACGCATCTGCAGAACAACGCCATGGCGAACGCGGGGCTGATACCGCAGGGGCCCGTGATGAACCAGCAGCAGGCCGCCTTGTTCCGGCAGCGTCAGGCCGCCGCCATGAATGCGGCGGCCGCGGGGCTCCAGCAACAACAGCCGGGGCAACAGCCGCAGCAGCCGCAGCAGCCGGGACAACAGCCGCAGCAACAGACCCCGCAACAGCAGGCGCAACAACAGGCGCAACAGGCCGCGGCTGCCCAACAACAGCAGCAGCAACAACAGCAACAGCAACAGCAACAGCATTTTGAAAACTTGAGCGAGGCGGAAAAGCGAAATTTGGCGCATCGGGCCGCCCTCAACTCGTCTAACCGTCGTGGTATGCCTAACCAGGCCATTCCGGTACAGATGCAAATGCTCAAGCAGCAGCAGATGCTCCAGCAGCAACAGCAACAGCAGGCCCAGCAACAACAGCAGGCCCAGCAGCAGCACCAACAGAATGCGCCGCCGAGCGAGGAAGGGGGGGCGTCTCATTCACCAACCCCGCAAAACTCGTCTCCGGCGAAGCGCCAGCGGCTCTCCCCCGAGGGGGCGTACCAGCCCGGACAGCAGCCGCAGAACGGCCAACAAATGTACAATGGCCAGCCGTTCAACCCACAAATGATGCAGCAGTTCAAGGGGGGCGCGCCAATGCCCATGAACCAGCGCATGATGATGAACCCCAACATGGCCAAGGCGCCGCCAGGCCAACAGCAGGTACAGGACGGGTCGGGCCAGCCACTCTTCCAGGTCGAAGGGTACCCCGGGCGCCAGCAGCAGGCCGGGGCCCAGGGCCAGCAGCCACAGGGCCCGCCCAATGCGGCGTCGGTGGCGGCCCAGGGCAATGCGTTGCAGGACTACCAGATGCAGCTAATGCTACTGGAGCAGCAGAACAAGAAGCGACTGATGGTGGCGCGGGAGCAGCACGGCGAGAATGGCGCTCAGCCCGGGCAACCGGGCCAGCCGGGCCAGCAGGGCCAACAGGGCCAGCAGCCTCCACAGCAGCAGCAGCAGCCGGGTAACCAGCCGGGGCCACCACAGCGGACCATGTCGGCGGGGTCTGCGCAGTTCCAGCAGCAAAAGATGGGTGGAATGCAGCAGACGGCGAGCTCGCCCAGTTCGCAGAGCGACATGGCGCGGCGGGGCACTCCCAAGCTGGGCAACCAGCCGACGCCGCAGTCGCCCATGCCGGGCCAGTCGCCGCACCTTGGCAATGCGCAGTTCAACAATGTCGACTTTAACGTGATGGTGAGCGGACCGAATGGCCAGATGATGCGACAGCCGTCGCAGGGCCAGCAGCAGCCGCCGCAGATGATGAACCGGCAGGGCCAGATGATGTGGAGTCAGCAACAGCAGCCCGGGCAGCAGCCGGGCCAACCGGGGCAACAGCCGCAGCAGCCGCAGCAGCCGCACCGCGCCGGGGCGGGGCAAATGCCGCCGCCGCAGGGTCCGGTGAATGCGGCGGGCAGCCGCACCCAGCCGGCGTCGCCGAGTCTGCAGAACCCGCCGACGCCCAAGATGGCGGCCAAGAAGAAGGAGGCTGCTGGCGGCGCGGGGGCCAAGGGCAAGCGGGGCAAGAAGGCGGGCGGACAGCCTGCGACGCCCATTACTTCAGAGCCGCCGACGCCGACCACGCCGGTAACGCCGCACAATCCGGGCGGGTCCTTCAATACCAGCAATGGGGATAATAACACTAACGACAAGAACAATACTAATAACCCTGGCGGGTCGCTTTTGTCGCAGGCGGCGAACTTTTCGGTGAACCAGCACATCAACCAGGCCAACAAGGCGGCGACCGGCGGTGGTGCCACGGCGACTCCCGCCACTGCGACGAACAGCAACAACAATAATAACAGTACCAACGCGACGAGCAACAACAACAATAGCAATGCTACTAATAACGCGAGCTCGGGCTCGGGAGATGCAAACAAGGGTGACGTTAACCAGTCGTTTTTGGACAATGACGCGTCATCCTTCTTTAATGAGTTTACGACTGCCAATGATGGGGATACGGGCGATATCGACTTTGACTTTAACAGTTTCTTGAACACTGATGAAGGATCGGGGTTGCCATTTGATGCTAATGGAGGATTTAATTGGAGCGAAAGTGTAGAAGCCACGGATTGATATCTCAACACCTTGGTGTAAAAATGTTATTGTTAATAATAATATTTATTGTGCATTGGTAGCAGCCGTCTGCTCGATAGAGGGGGTCTGGGGGGTTCCCCCCCCAGCTACGGGAGCTCGAGGGCTGGCCCTCGAAGACACCCCAAAGCAATTACCTGGGGGACCAGTCCCCCAGACCCCCTGTAGCAGGGGCTCCGCCCCTAGAACCCCGAATCAATTGATCATCATGTTCAATTATAGGCAAGACGGTTCCCAACGGTTCACATGGAATAGGCAGGTTTGTATCAGAGCCACTTGTACGCCGAGAAATACTCGCGTAGCCAATGCACCACCGCCGCTATTGTATGTGCCCCAACGTCAGCCTAGCGCATTGTGCCTTGCACCACCGCTTTCCACCGCATCACCCATTCTCAAGGGGTCCTCCGGGCCAACGCGATACCCTGGAATGTACCGACCCAGCTCCACCAGTAAATAGACCAATATACTAGTGGCTTCAGCGAGTACTCGGCCGGACAATATATATCCACGTCAAACTAGGGCCTCCAAGACCCACATGCATTGGATGGTCTGATCACAAGCCTCGTTCTCAGGGGCTCCAGGCATACAGGCCCGTCCGCGGCCGAGCTCCCGATGGAGGGGGAAAATATGCACACCACTTGCCGAGGGTATCCACCATTATCATACTCCCTATCACCAATCCAACTCCATTTATTAACGTCGACACCCCCGGATATTATAATCCCGGCATCCCCTGTCTCAACGCGTTTGACTACTGACTTCCAGGGGGGAGATATACGGATATACACCCCCTGAGCAACATGGAGGAGGAAGAGGAGGTCCTATTTGAAAACACGCCGCTGGCGGAGTACCTCGAGGACGAGGATGAGGCGTTTCTGTCCAACTGGGGCATCGAGCCCGAGACGACGCCGCTGCGGCGGCACTTTTCTGGGTTTGGCACGCTTCCACTCATCCTCAACGCCGAGTCCGGCAAGGCGACCCTACGCCGGGACCGGTTCCGCCTCCTGGTGAGGAGGGCGCTCCAGGCGTCCCTCTCAGACGTGGAGACGGCGCAGTTTTTGGAGCGGTTCCGCTACGTTATCGTCAGCAGCGAGCTGCTTGACGGGCGGGTCTCGATCCATCACCACCAGCTACACGCCAAAACTAACGACCCTGACGATACTAACACTAACAAGACTAATTACAACGCCCGCGCGGGGATTCTGCGCGGGGAGGAGGGCCCCTGGTCCATAATTAAGATGCAGCGTAAACAGCACTGGGTCGGCGGCGGCGGGTACATTGTCGTCGTTGTGACTCTGTTGGCGTGGGGCGTCAAGCGCAAGACGGTCAGCGCCGGCTCTACGGTGCTGGTGGTGCTCATGTGCATGTCGCTCTACCTGTTTGCGCACTCGCGGCGCCGCACCGTGCGGCTGTTGCGGGCCAAGGCGGTCGCGTACGCGTCGCAGTTCGTGGCGAACAATAAGCAGTTCGATCACGCCGTGGGGCGCTGCCTGAGCCTCATCAGGGAGGTTGAGCTGCTCTCCCAGGGGTACCGCGCCGAATTGTCCCCGGCGGTGGGGGCGGGGGTCGACTCGCGGGCCATGGCCAAACACCTGCGGTCGAGCCTCTCCGCGGCGCTCTACCTGGTGCTCACGTCGTACTTGGAGGCCATTAACGAAATGTTGCCGCACTGCGTGGGGCTGGATCTGATGCGGTACCTGGACATTTACGACGTGGACGCGGCTGAACTCGGGTTCGACCGCGATCGGATCACGGTGGAGATTTCGCAAGAGGATTTCTACGGCGTCCACGGCGCCAATGTGCCAATTGCGCGGCTCAGAGCCGAGTTCAGCAAGGCCCATTTGCTGAGGCGGTTCTACATGTGCTGTCTGCTCTCGCTGCCGTGTCGCGACGACGACTTTGGCGGCGAGATCGCCGTGTGGAGCGCCGCCGTGCACCAATTGCGCGACATTTCCGAGCTGGCGCTCCAGCTGGGGCGCACAATGCACAACACCCGCCATGTCCTCAACGAGCGGGCCAGCTCCAAGGCGGTGCCCCCAGTGCGTAGCGACACCGACTGGCGCGGGCACTTTAGGTCCCTCAATGAGATTAGCTGTACCCTACAACACATTGAGGCGCGGCTACAAGTGCTCAGCGAGACAGAGGACAGCAGCGACTATTACCACAACTACGAGATGGTCGGCACCGAGGTCCAGCACCTGGTGGCGACCTGGGAGCGCGGGTTCAAGGACCTTTCCAAGCCCCAGCCCACCCCTCCGGAGGAGCCTATTGAGCCCCGGCACAGCCGCACTTTGTCCTTGGACTCGGACTTGATGAGCCCACTATCGAGCGGTACGACGCTTGCAGACGGCGAGTCCGGCATGTTCCGGCCGTTCAGTCCTCGCATGGACATGATGATGATGCAGCGACTCGGGCACCGCCGAACAGACACCACCAGCACCGGATCCAGCATGACCGTTTTCCAGGGCATCGCCGAGGACGACAAGCTCAATTCGGGGCGGTCCAGTCGTATGAGCCGCCCAGACCGCATCAAGCTCATGCACCAGGCCCGCGAGGCTGAAGCAGCCTGCAAGGCACAGCAACTCGCGCGCCATAACTTTGTCAATGAGCTCGACAGCGTGCTCCGACATCGATAATATTTATTTGTACTTTTATCCCGGCCTTAATAATAGACCTAGTCTACAATACCAATAATGGTATATAATTTAATCAGTTTTATCTTATCTGGGGGGTCTGGGGGTGCAACCCCCAGCTACGGGAGCTCGAGGGCTGGCCCTCGAAGACACCCCAAAGCAATTACCTGGGGGACCAGTCCCCCAGACCCCCTGTGGGCAGGGGCTCCGCCCCTAGAACCCCGTACGAATTGCGTAACAAATGGAGGTCTGGGGGTGTAACCCCCAGCTAAGGGAGCTCGAGGGCTGGCCCTCGAAGACACTCGGGGGTGCAATTGTCCTGGGGGACCAGTTCCCCAGACCCCCTGGGCTCCGCTGTACGGCGAGATGATGCAATTGAGTGTGTCAATTAATAGGTAATGTGTACGTTGTATCAGATACATACTGTTTAGTCGATTTTGATGGAGGAGTAAATCTTCTTGACGAAGAAGAAGGTGGTGAGCAGGCCAATGGAGCCCGTGAGCACGAACACCAGGATGGAGAAGATGAACGAGTACCCGAGGTAGAGCACGTTGGAGATGAACCCCCCGAGCGAGAGCTTGCTGAGCAAGAAGAGCAGCGCGTTGAGCCAAATGTAAATGGCGCACGAGCCGCCAAACAAGAAGGACCGCCACTGCCAGTGGTAGTTTTCGCTGGTGAGCGAAAAGTAGGACATGAGCACCGTCACGGCGGACGAGGTGGTGATCATGAGGCCATAGCACACGAACAAAAAGCCAAACATGTAGTAGAGCCGGTGGGACCAGATCGAGTTCATAATGAAATACAGCTCCACCGAGATGGCAAAGAACGGGAACAGCCCGGCCAGGAACATGGCCGGGATGCGCCGCAGGTAGCGCGGCTGGGGCGGGATCTGTCGCGGGATCTGGTTGGTTCGCACCGGGAAGGCAATGGGCTTTCGGCTAGCGCCAAAAATGTACCCGCCGCACGAGAGCGGCACCGAAAAGGCGAACCAAATGGCCATGAGCGCCAGCATGGTGCCGAACGGCACCGCGCCCGAGGACCCGGCGAAGATGAGGAAGAAGTTGAGCGCCACAAAGATGGCAAACACCACACCCGGGACCACCAACGGGGTCAGGATCATGTTGAGCTTCCACTGCTCGCCACCCAGCGTCTTGTAGGCCCGCGCGGACACGTATCCGCCCGCGAACCCAAACACCGTATAGAACAGAATCATCATGGTGGAAAGAGAGCCCCGGTTAGATGGGGACAGGAACCCGAGCAGCGCGAAGAAGAGCGTCACCGCGGCCATGATGAAGAGCTGCACACCACTGCCCACCAGAATAGAGAGCGCCATTCGGTGCTTGGGCGCCCGGAACACATCGCCGTGGACCAGCTTCCATCCAGAGTCCTCCTGGACCGCGTCCTCGCTGAGATCAATCTCATTGTACCGCGCAATGTCCCGGTGAAGGGCCCGGGTAATAACCGTCGCGACGAGACCCACCAGGAACACCACGACAATGACCGAGTTGACCAGCGAGAACCAGTGGATCTTGGGGTCGTACACATGGAGATACTTGTCCCATCGGGTGCCCCAGCTCGTCGTGCTCGGCACCCACGTCACCGAGTAGGTGAACATGACCTCCGTGTCCTCGCCATCGCTGAGCACCACCGCCTCCTCCGTCTCGGAGCAGTCCACCTTTCCGTCCTTCTCACTCGTCTTTCGCGACGACGGGTGCACAATCACCCCCACGACCCGCAGCTTCTTGCTCCGCGTCTCGTGGTACTCCACAGTAATGTCGTAGTGATTGTTCAGCGCCGCGTCCCCCTCGGAAATGTCAGAAGACCCCAATGGGAACCCGGGCGCGTAAAAGGTCGAGTTGGTGTCCGGGTCCTCCATCTCCTGCGCCGCAGGAAGCCCGTCCACGATCCAATTGTGATTGTACCCCTGCAAAATGCGCCGCGACACAAACTTGGCGTCCCGCGGCGGGTACTTGGCTGTACACAGCTTCTTGCACGTTTCATTCTTGGCCATCCGGAGCTCAAACGGAGAGTCAAAGATCCGGTCCCCAAACAGGATCGAGCCCAGCGACTCGGACTGCTTCTTGGGGCCGTCCTTGGGCGGGCAAAAGTTGAACGCCCGCGAGTAGTAGTCGTACGAGATGACACTACTGCTCGTCCCGTAGTCGTTGCCCGGGGTCAGGCTGTTCACGAGAAGCGGCACGCGCTCGTCTTGGTCATAGTCGGTGGGCGCCACGCCGGGGAGGTAGAACCCGTGGCATACGCCCAGAACCGACACGAGGAGGTAGCACACAAGTCGCGTCACCCCCACCATCGCTCCAATTCTGAGTGTCGTCGTATCTTAAATGTATGGTCGGTTCACCGTACGTTGGTGATTTCCCGACCGGTGAGGACACGCGTGTCCCTCGCGCGCGCAGCCACCACCACCAACCACCACGGCCAATATTGCATGAAAGGGGGCGATGCAGGAGCTCCTAGTGGTGAGAGTTTGTGCGGTTTGGTGTTTGGTAGTGTAGTGACTATACAAGGCAAGAGCAGTGTTGGTAGGTTGTACCAGGTGAGGCTGGTAGATGGGCTGGCAGATAGGCTGGCATAATGGGCTGGCACGTCGACTAGACATGGTTTGAGAGCATTGTTATACATTTGTACTCCATCGAGTTATCTGCTGTCAGCGGTAACGCCTGTTCTCCAACGCATCCGTCCCTGCGTCCTACTAACGGTACTTCAGCCGTGCGGCGCACCAGTGTCTCAATTGTGCATCGTCCCCTGAGTAATTAAACTAAACTCCATTGGGCGTGTCCTGGCCAGGGATCTGGGGACTGATCCTCCAGGTAATTTGCTTTGGGGGTATCTTCGAGGGCCAGCCCTCGAGCTCCCGTAACTGGGGGTTGCACCCCCAGACCCCCATTTGTTACGCAATTCGTACGGGGTTCTAGGGGCGGAGCCCCTGCCCACAGGGGGTCTGGGGGACTGGTCCCCCAGGTAATTGCTTTGGGGGTGTCTTCAAGGGCCAGCCCTCGAGCTCCCGGAGCTGGGGGTTGTACCCCCAGACCCCCAATTGCTAGCATAATGTATTCGAGCCCGCTATGGGGTTCTAGGGGCGGAGCCCCTGCTACAGGGGGTCTGGGGGACTGGTCCCCCAGGTAATTGCTTTGGGGGTCTCTTCGAGGGCCAGCCCTCGAGCTCCCGTAGCTGGGGGTTGCACCCCCAGATCCCCAGTACAATCGGTTAAATTTTGGTACCCAAAAGACAATGAATTGTATCGGCGAGTTGTACAATCTAACCATTCGTTTTATTTCTGCAATTGTATTGATAATAGTTAGTCTGGTGGTCCGGTTGGTCAATGATCAATGGCCAATGGTTGATGTGGAATGTGGTCTGATATTGGTTGTGTGGAATACCAATTACTCACTTCAATGGTATGACTAAATTCCTGCTGAATTATCGTGATTCAATACTAAGATTACCACTGGCCTCGGCTGCTAGAAACCAAGTCCCCACTCAACCCTCATCGCTCGGCCCTGACCCCATCGCCTCGAGTCTTAGTCCTGCTTAGGCCATGACTCCCGCGCCCTTAGATTAATTCTACCTCGGCTGCCCAAGCGCCAAGATTTATATAAATGTGGAACCCTCGCTTGTCAGTCTGAACATCGCGGAATCTGATTATCGTTACTCGTCCTGATCTTCATATCGCCCTCTGCGGGGGAGGGGCTGGATGCACTCAAGTTACCACTGTAGCGCCTTTACTCGCACAATGGGCCCACCATTCTACCGTATATCCCACTTAATCGTACCAATGGCGATCTAACCACCCCACCTGATATTTCAGCCCCACCAAATGAATTCAGGCAATCACTTGCTTTATCGTCTAAAGTAGACACTCTACAAGTGGGCGTCAGGGGCCCAGCTCGACAATGGTATCCCCCCCCCAAGTATCTTATCGCGCTGTCATCCCACCGCCGCCAAAAGGACCTCTACTGTCTGACACAGACGCACACGCACATACCCGTACATCCAAAACTACATGCGTAACCCCAGCCTGAAATATGATACACGGTCTAACGTTCGCTTGCACGGCCCTAATTTGTGGAACCCCAGTCCCTGATGCTACAGTTTTTTGTCAAATTTCATTGATAAGAGTAAATGATTGTCGTCCACGTATACTTGTCACGACTGCATAAGAAATTATCGTGCGCTGGTCAGAATATCAGTAGAATGTAGAACTACGTATAGCTCACCTGGGCGGATCAATGTGCCGTACAATCGGTTACCCGGCTCTATACCGCGATCCGTTATCCGCTCTATAGCCAAATATATAGAATATACGTATTCTAAACGCCCGGCGGTACGGTACGGATGTAGGCTGTCGTTACCCGCGATCCATAGTATACCCCTCTTTCTGGACTGCCCTAGGCCGGCTCACCACTCCCGGATTTGAACCTCAAGCTCATATCGAAGGAAAACGATTCATTACGCCCCACCATGTCCTTTGACCAAAGATGCTGATCATAGCTGTTTGTACACAAAGATTCATCCCCAAAGTTAGTATTAGGTCCGCCTTGAAGTGGACAGATAAGCCATGCATCGTTTACTCATGTAGATCCCCCAGCCCCAGCATGTCGATCGGGGGAACACCACCTAAAACAACACTAAAACGGTGGGCTCGGTGTAAGGATACTACGGGTCGATGTGGGGTAATTCAGAAATAATGGCCACCTCTAACAACTCATTGTCCTTGGCGCAGTCTAAAATGGACAGGCGGTGGGGGAGGAGGGGAGTAAAGGGGGGGGGCAGTTGGTTTTTACCGAGAGGCCAGTGAAAAAAAAAGACGACAGAAAATCTAAAGCATTTTCAACTGGATTTCTGAAAGGAATTTCGGCGGTTCGAATTGAGAAATTTGAGTAAATGCATAGATATTATCAAAACTATTAGATCCTAAGCAAAAAGATATATATATTCCGCTTCAATATTGAGAAAGGGACGGTGGGTTGCTAAGCCGAGGGATCTCCACTTTTTAACTTCCGAAGCGGAATTAGAAAGCTTGGCCCCAAGAATTTTATGCCAGTGCTGCATGCATCCCATACATTAGACTTCCTTGCATCTCGAGCTGTGTCTTGAGCATACCTCCTCCCTGGCTGTATTGGTGATGGGGACTCAATGGCTGAATCGTGGAGAAGGGGGGGAGGTAGTATATAAGACCAGCTGGGGCCAACCCCAGATTTCAACTAATCAATCAAGAACACAATGTCCAAATCAGAGATCCAGCATGACGTTATGCACGTAGAATCCATTGGCCCTGCCCAAGTACAACAGCCCCAAGATCCAATCGAGGCGGCCATTCTCGAAAGTCAATGGTGTCCTCCATGGGTCCAGAGTTTCCACCGGCTTAGAGACAAGCTTCACCTTGATCTCTTCTTTGCTGAGGCCATTGGATCCTTCATTTTCCTTTACTTCTTGCTCATGTCGCTTGGTGGTTTCGTAGTTACAGAGGGCACGGAAGGCTCCTTTGGTTTCTCCGTTTATGTGCTGGGTATCGCCGTCAGCTTGGCTGTCTACGTAATCGTCCCCATTTCCGGCAGTCACATTTCCCCACCAATGACCCTCAATGCGATTGTCTACCGAAAATTCCCTCTTAAGAAAGCCCCAATCTATATCGGCGGCCAACTCGTCGGCGCAGCCCTGGCAACCATCTTCACTTTTGCAATTGCTGAGGCCCAGCTGAACGCCAATGGCGCCATCCCACGACCAGCCGGTGCTTCTGCCGTTTATGTGCCCACTTTTAACCCCAAGGTTCCTATCGGCACCGCCGTGATGAATGAGCTTATTGGTGATACTGTTTTCGTGTTCCTCACCACCGCCGTTACTGACCTCCGAAACCCACACATTGCACCACAGTTTGCCCCAATGCTTATTGGCCTCAACCTCTTCATTTGCGCCAATGCTTTCGGATGGTGCTACTGGGCCCTGAACCCGCTCCGAGATATCATCCCACGAGCTTATGCTAGTCAGACTTACAGCGGCCTCTTTAACGACGGGTACTGGGCTGTTCCATTGTTCGTTCCATTCGCTGGCCACCTCCTCGGTGTCTTCCTTTACGAGATGATTGCCGGCAAGATCTTCAAGCCAGAGTCTGCTCATTCCGCGCAGTCTTCCCGAGTTGAGGAGCTCAATTCGGTCTAACTCGCTTAGGTTAACGATCCCCTTTTTTATTTTTTATATTTATTAGGTATTTTTTTGTTTTTGGTAATTTTTTCTTCTATTCGGTATATTTCTCATCAGTAGTTTGGTCAATGAATTCTTCGCTTTTTTTTCTTCTATTTGCTAAATTCTCATCAGTAGTTTGGTCCATTGACATCTTTGTTCTTTTCTACCAAGGGTAATGAGATAGTAGTCAGATATTCCAGTAGTGCTTTATACATTGCCAGTGTTTGTACGTGGTAAAACATTTTGGGGTACCGGGTACATTGTATCAGTGATAAGATGCACCATCGTGCGGCTGAAATGTCATGCTGATTCACCCCTGAAAATTAATTTTATATCCAAAGTTGAGATGCTACGTACAAAATAGCCATGAATATGAAGATAATATATAATGCTTTGTTAATTGGTAATTATATTGGACAGACACCGTTTGAGTCTCTGTTTAGCCTTTGCATTTGACTTCTTGGCAAACGTTTAATAGAACACCAAGACTTGGGGTAAGACTTGGCTTTGAATGGAATTGTATTACACCCCGCGGGGTCAATTATATAATCAACCGCAATGATTTGGTGGGCATGCCCAGCTTTTCAAATGTACCTATCAACACTGCCAGTACAGGGTAATTCAGAGTACCCAATTACCGTGGCAGTTTTTATTACCAGTACCCTATAGTTCATCTGTGGAAACATTAACATGAAATTGCAACCCCCTGCACCTACCAGTGGCTGTTACGATACCCACCTTCATGCTACTTTATGATCACCAATTTTGTGTTACTTTATTACCCCTTCATGTTACCTCACCTCATGTTAATTTACCCACTAGGTAACTTTTGGCTCTAGCCTCCCCTAAAATATACCCGGTATCCAAAACGTTGAACAGGGGTGGCACAACGCCGTGTACTAAATTACTCCTCAGTGGCTAATATTCTAGACTTGGGTATCCCAATAGGAAAGATTGACATGATGCCTGTGTGTCTCCACATAGCCGGCGCATAACGGTGGGATCGGCAAATCTATACGAAGTACTAACGGCTGTGGAGAAATATATAATTTCAAATTCCATTCATTTTATTTCATTTATTATTAGTGGGAGGGATAGTAGAATATAACTCGGAGATATATCAACCATCGATCGGTACTGGATAAGACAATGGATACATTTGAAAGAGTTGCAAGACCATGCAGCGCCATGCCGATATCGATGTAACCCGCCATATATTTCACCGAAAAGGAAGACCTCGAAGGGACCATGTATATATAAATGCCTGTTTTCGGTCCTTCTTTGCACTCTAGAATTGGCTGTAATGAGATTTGGTTATAGCATTGGATATCTTAGCCTTGCGGGGTTTATCAGCGGAGCTCTGGCTGCAGACTCCAATTCGACTATCGAGTCTCCATTGAAAGACGACTTTTACCAAGCGCCGTCCGGATATGAGGATAAAAAGCCCGGCGAGATTTTAAAGTCCCGGACTGTGTCCAGTGATCTCCCTGGCTATCACAATGTGGACAAGGTGTACCAACTAATGTATCGAACCACTGATTCTCTGGGCAACGCAACCTATGCAATCACCTCGTTGATTGTGCCGAAGGGAGCCTCATCGGATAAGCTCTTGTCGTACCAGATCCCCGAGGACGCCCAGTATATCGTTTGTGCGCCTTCATACACCATTCGAACCTCCGGCGGCTACGGGCCATCAATGGAACTCGCTCTAAATAATAGTGTTATCGTCAACACCCCTGATTACGAAGGGCCGAACTCTGCATACACTGCTGGTATAATCTCGGGCCAGGCTACGCTGGATTCCCTTCGAGCAGCGCTCAACTTTGACATCCTTGATAAGGACGCCAAGCTTGCCATGTACGGGTACTCTGGTGGTTCAATTGCCACGGGGTGGGCCAACCAGCTACAGCCCGATTATGCTCCAGAGCTGAAGATTGCCGGTGCAGCTGTTGGTGGATTCGTGGCGAACCTCAGTGCTGTTGCGCTCTATGTCAATGAACAAGTGGACAGTGGGTTTGTGCCAGGAAGTATTTTGGGGTTGGCGACAGAGTATCCAGAGCTCAACTCATATATTATGGACAATATGTTCCCGCAGAACAAGTCCACTTTCATGGATGCGCGTAAGCAGTGTGTCGAGGCGGATCTTGTTGAGTTTGTCAGCCAGGACATTTTCTCCTATTTCAAGGACGACGAAGGGATCTTGACCAATCCGGTGGTTGAGCCGATTCTCAAGAATTTGACTATGGGCAAGTCTGCTCCCGGAGCGCCAATGCTTGTGTTCCAGGGCGTCAAGGATGAGATTGTTCCAATCAAGGTTGTGGACACTGTGGTGGATGATTATTGTTCATTTGATAATGTCGACATTTTGTATCTCAAGGATCCAGACACTACTCATGTTGACACTTCAGCTGCAGGCCAAGATCTGGCATTTGCCTGGCTCATGGACCGACTTGATGGGAAAGCGGCTGCCAAGGGTTGTTCAACAGTTACGAGCGTGCTCAAGCCATCGGAGACCACTTACCCCGGTAGCTCTTCCAATGTCACCGTTAGTTTGTCAGCCTCTGCGACCGTCTCAGCTCCGACTGAAGTTTCCACCGGCGCAGGCTCGATTGTGAATGCTGGATCTGGGGCAATTGCAGTGATTGCCGCAGCTGTAGCGTTGCTTTAACTCATTACCGGAGAAACTGAACTATTTACTGCAACTTTCATAACTATTTCCTGCAACTTTCATAACTATTTCCTGCAGCTCTCCTTAATTGATATCATGTGGCTATTTGACGGGGTCCTATGGGCATCCAAAGCACGTAACCACTAAGGGCATCCACAGCACGTAACCACCAGGGTATTGAATACTCGCTTGACTACAGTGACAAGTACAATAAATCTATCCAAATATTCTACAAATTGTTCTATCGAATAATCTACCGTACCTGGTTTGGCTTACCGTTGGCCATTTATAAGACCATGACAAAACTACCGGTGCCAATTGCCAACAAAAATTAAATTCTGTGTACCAATTAGATTATCCATCTTGACAAATCTAATCTCAAAGGCAAGTTCCAAAGCCCATTGGTACAATCGCCAGAGCGGAGCGGGATAAAACACATCACCATTAAAGACACCAATACTTTACACACCGGAGAGCTTAATAGAATCCCCTCCTTGGAAACAACCCATACCAAAAAAAAATAATCTTCGGGTCGTTTAACCTGGATCCTATATAGACCTGTTTATTCATATGGATCCGCTGTCGGCTACGAAGACTCTGATTGGCAGAGCATTTGTGCCCCATGTGTCGGTGCTAAGTACCGAGGACGCCGACGCACTGGCAAATAAAATGTCCGGCTGTGGAGTACTGGACCTCCTGAGGCCACTGGGGGATAGAGTTGTAGGTAGAATCAATGCCCGGGACTCTCAGGGCGCTAGCCTGTCGTTTGACGACTTTGCGCTACGATTCCAGCCGTGGGCGCAGGGCCAGCCGACGCAGACCCACTCCGAGGCGTCCAGCACGACCTCTTTGAACATTCACTCCCAGCTGTTTGATCAGGAGGTGGTTGAGGCGCGGCTGAGGCGGTGTGTTCGCGACGACCCGGACCAATTGCACCCTGAGGTGGTGAAATGTGTGTTGAGCAAGTTCCCCGAAGTGTCCTTTG
>JAKTQL010002542.1:52301-67748 GCA_030558815.1 Blastobotrys malaysiensis | reverse complement strand
CTGAGGCCACTTGGGTATATAGTTTTATTTAGAATCAAGGCCCGGGACTCTCATGGCGCTAGCCTGTCGTTTGACGACTTTGCGCTACGATTCCAGCCGTGGGCGCAGGGCCAGCCGACGCAGACCCACTCCGAGGCGTCCAGCACGACCTCTTTGAACATTCACTCCCAGCTGTTTGATCAGGAGGTGGTTGAGGCGCGGCTGAGGCGGTGTGTTCGCGACGACCCGGACCAATTGCACCCTGAGGTGGTGAAATGTGTGTTGAGCAAGTTCCCCGAAGTGTCCTTTGAGACGTTTAGCCACCCGGTGGCATGCGTAATTGCCGTGTCGAGTGGGAACGAGAACCCAATTGACGCCTTGTCTGAACTGTACAAGCAGTCGATGGAGCAGCCCGGCTACATGAGCCGGGAGTTTGTACGGTACTATGTGCTGTTACATGACGAGACGGATGGGGATATGGAGCGGTCAATTGCGCTGTTTGAAAAGATGAAGCGGCATTTCGGGCTCCATTGTAACATGGTTCGCATTAACAAGGCATCTGAGGGCAAGGTTGTGTGCCAATCGGAGTGGGTGCCTGAATGGCGAGTAGACATTTCTGAGCCGGACGAGCAGGCGCTGCGCCGGTTAGTGCGGGAGCTTACGTCCCAGAGCATTATTCCATTCATGGAGCGGTGTGTAACGACGTGGAATGACCAGGTAGCGTCGAATCGACGGGGTATTACGAGCCGATTCTTCTCCGTGTCGAAGCGGTACTTTACCCAGTCTCCATCTCTGTCCACCTCGAGCCTCACCTCCCCGGGGTACTCGGGCCACTACACACACTCGTCTCCAGAGGCACAGATCCGTAAGCTCGCGGACTTTGCGTTTATGATGCGGGACTACCGGTTCGCGGCGTCTACCTACGAATTGCTACGAAAGGATTTCCACCACGACAAGGCGTGGGCCTATCTCGCCGCCGCGCAGGAGATGACGGTGATCAGCACGCTCCTGGGGTCGGGCGGGTCCTCGCTGTTTAGGACGAAGGACTTTTCGGCGCTCGACTCGACCCTGGACTCGGTAGCATACACCTACATCTCGCGGAGCAGTCTGCCTACCTACGCACTGCGGTCATTATTGCTGAGCAGCGATCTTCTAGCGCTCAAGTCTTCGGCACAGATCCCGGCCGGGTTTGACTCTGCGGTGCGGTGGATCACCAAGGCACTCGACGAGCGCCTCGTCGGCCGGCTCGGGTACGCATTGCTCATGGAGCGGGCCTCCCAGTACGAGTCGATGCGGCACCAGGCCAACACGCGCCGTCCCGGGGCGCGGAAGAGCGCGTTTTGGCTGCTCCTCGCCGCCCGCGAGTGGAACGACAATAACGAGCAGGCGCAATGCCGCCGGTGTCTCGACCGGGCCAGCGACACCGCGTACAAGCCATTGAAATGGGCCTCCTCCCCGACCCATCTATTTGGCCGTCTTTACAACACATCGGCTGCGTCGTCCCCCACTGCCTAACCGCGCGCCGCGTCGCGTGCGGCTCTTATCTGTTTTGGAGGGGCCCCGGGTTCCGCGGGAGACCCGGATCCGGAGATGAGCGGCCTGGGGGGGTTAGCGTGCGCGCGCGAATCCTCCCAACCGCCTCCCGGCGGCGATCCCCCTCTCGCAAAAGCGCAATTCTGCGCCGAGGGCGAAAAACGACCGGCTTGTTGGCAAAGTTTGAGGAAGAGGGAGGAAATCGCCTTTACTCTTGGAAACCTGGGGGTTGACTTTACAGACGGGGATTGTTGAGTTGCGCAAGAACCTAGAGGTTGCGTGATAGTTGAACGAGGACGACGAACCGGGGAGAGAATAAATATGCTCAAGAGAACGTGCTTCAAGTGCGGAAACATTGGCCATTTCGCCGACGTGTGCGCCTACTCGGAGCGGCTCTGTTACAATTGCAAGCAGCCGGGCCATGAGTCGACCGCGTGTCCTCTGCCCAAGTCTTCGGAGGCGAAGCAGTGCTACCGGTGCCACGGGATCGGCCATATCCAGTCTGAGTGCCCCATCCACGCTCCTCAGCAGCGGCCGTCTGCCTGTTACAACTGTGGCCAGCCGGGCCACCTGGCGCGGGACTGTGAGCAGCCTGCGGAGCCCCAGGTTGTGGTTGAGGTTACGGAGGCGGAGGTTGAGCAGCCCCAGCGGTTCTCGCCGCGACGGCAGTTCAAGCCAAAGCGACAGAACTCGGTGCCGCGGGTCACGACGTGCTACAAGTGTGGCGGGCCAAACCACTTTGCCCGGGACTGCCAGGCCCATGCGGTAAAGTGCTATGCGTGCGGCAAGAATGGCCACATTTCGCGGGACTGTACCGTGGTGGCCACTGATGGCGAGGGCAATGCCAAGATTTGCTACAAGTGTGGCCAGCAGGGGCATATTTCCAAGGAGTGTCCAAAGGAGGACGTGTCTGAGGACGAGGAGGCGAAGGAGGATGTTAACGGCAATGGGTCCGTTTAGGTCTAGATATTGCTTGTAAATATATTATCTGCGTCTTGATTCGTTGGTCATTGATTGTATTACATCATGTATAATGGTTAGCTATGTTATGTGACAATTTGTTGAAACTTTTCGTCGTCCTGGGCTCTGATAAACTCGAGGGTGCGCTCAAAGTGCTTACGCGGAGAGTCGCTAATGCCGCCCTCGGCATTGTTCTCCAGGTTGGTCTTGATCAGGTCAATGAGCCCGTTAATGTACTTGACGGTCACCGCCGTCGACCCTCGGTCGTAGTAGTAGACGTACCGGTTGAGAATCTCGACAAAAAGCTCAACGCTGACCGCCACGTCCATGCATGCATCCGCAACCCGCAGCGCCCGTTGTAGACACTCTAGTACCCGCTTGTCGTCCCGGAACAGCGCAGACGTGTTGGCGTCGTCTTCTTCCTCGCCACGGGCTGGGATCTCAACCGCCCACCACAGGTGGCTGCACAGGTACACGGCGCGGCATTGGTCGGGCTTCTTGAGCAGCTTGGATGCATGGAGCGCGCACTTGGACACGAGCGTGTCGTAGTTCTCCGCGGTAAAGTTACGCGTGCTCTGGAGGGCGCCGGCAATGATGCAAATGGCCTGGTACTGGCTTCGCGAGTCGCTAATCGCCTCCTCATAAATGGTAAACGCCTGCGCAAAGAACTCGTAGCTCGCCTCCTCCGCCTCGACTTGGTCCGCCACCTTGGCACAGCTCACGTAGAGCCGATGAGACTGGTCCGCCGCGCTCGGAGAGGACTGGTACAGCTCGTCGAGCACCCGCTGGACAAACTTGAACGTTGACCCAATCTTCTCCGACTTGTCTTCAGCATTGAGCTTGGCGTACCGCCGCACCAGCTTGAGCGCCTTGGTGACAAGCGCCGGGTAGGTGTACCTGACGCGGGTACCCCCCTCGCTCAGAGCCTTGCGCGCAGTGCTGAGCAGCCGAGCCTCGACATTGCAGTCCTCATTGTAGAGCATGTGGACAAGCTTGGCGAGCCGCGACTGGTCCGCTACCACTGCGTCGCTGTCGGTAGTAGGCTCTTCTCGTGCGGTAGAGACCCCTCCCGGTACGCCGCCATTGCCATCGGCGGTGGCCCCGCTGCCTTCTTTGATGACAATGGCCACGAGGCCAAACAGCCCGTTGGCGTCCTCCACAGAGGAAATCTTGGTGTCTCCGGTGAGAATGTTGTCGAGCACCGAAGAGGCAATGGTCTTTTGGGTCGACATGGGCTGGGCGTTGAGCAGCGGCAAATAGTGCGGGATGGAGAGCACGGTTAGGAGCGAGTCGGAGTAGAAATCGGCCAGGGCGAGCAGCAGGTCCTGGACAGAGGCAATGGCCTCGCGAGACAGCATCTCGCCGGAAGAGGCCTCGTTGCACTTTTGGGTGGCAAACGCCAAAATCTCGTCCAAATTCTCCTTGTCGTCGGGGTAGCAGCTCAGCGACAGCTTGGTGATGCCGACTGCGATAGCAATGATATCCTGTAGCGCAATGTCGGGGCGGGCTTTGACCATCTCGTCAACGTGTTTCCAGAATACGGCAAACAGGTTCATTGGCGTCGCCGCCTCTCTATCCTCGTCTTGCGTCTTTTTATCGGACTCGGCGTTGTCTTCAGCCTCGGGCTCCTCAGGCTCCTCAGGTTCCTCAGCATTGTCGGCCTCGGGTTTGTCATTGTCGCCCGGTTTGTCGCCCTCCGGTTTGTCATTGTCCGCCTCGGGAGACTGTGACGAGCCATGGGCCGGGCTCTGCGACCCATTACGGACCAGGTCGCTCGCACCATGGATCGTAGACCCGATCGTCGCCTCATCCTGCTCCTGGGCCTCTCGGTCCCGGGACTCCGCCAGCGTCGCCTCCTTGAGCGCATCAATAAGCGCCGAGCTGTCGCTCTCCCGGTCCGCATAGTCCGCCAGCCGCCCCACCAAGGTCAACAAAATCTTCTTAATACTAACATTGGGGTTGAGCCGCGTCGTCGAGTCCAAAAACAAATCCAACGTGTACAAGTGGAACTCGTCCGGGAACACCTGGACAATAACGTCCAGCAGATACTCCTGCGCCAACACGTCGCGACACTGCACCACCTGCTCCAAAATAGCCGGAAGTATCGTCTGCCGGTAATACTGCTTACCAATGCCCTCCAGCTGCGACAGCCTCACCAGGTTCGACCCCACCAGGATCTGGAGCTCCTGGCGCTCCCGCGTCCGCTTCTCCCGCTCCCGGCTGTGGCCCTGGTGCTGTAACCGCACCCACAACTTGTTCATCTCAATGAAATTGGTGATGGTGAACTGAATTGAGTCCTGGAGATTCCCCTCCGGGCCGTCAGAGTTGCCAATGGGCAAGTAGTCCTTGCACCGCTGCGACAAGTAATACCGCAGAAACAGCCCCCGGATCGGATGCTGCACCCCGCGACACATCTCCATCATGTCCCGCATAATCTCCTTCACCGGCGCCTCCGCAATGGACATGTACACCGTGCCCACCGTGATCATGAGGTAGAGCCGCGGCACAATGTTGCCCGCGTACTGGACAAGCTCGTATATGTCCGCCAGGTGGTGCGTCGGGTGGCCCTCCTTGAGATAGGACCCCAGGTACGCCAGCGCGTCAAACACGGCAATGTACAGCTCGTAGTACTGCTTGGGGCTCAGCGCGGAGGTGCGCAGCTCCGCGAGCAGCGTCGAGGCGTGCTTGATCGCGTCCAGCAGCTTGCCCTTCGACTCAAGGCACTTGCGCATCAGCGCCTCCTGCTGCCGGATGAAATGCAGCGACTCATCCAATTGCTTCGCTAGGTCGTCCCCTGGCAGTCGTTCGTGGCTCATCGTGTAGGGGGACCGGGTTGGCTGGTCGGGTGGACGGTGGCCAAACTGATTGCCTCCTCCCGCCGCACCGGAACTCCGCCCCCTCCCCACACCTGGTTACACCTTTGTTACACAGCTGGTTACGGGGTTCTAGGGGCGGAGCCCCTGTCCACAGGGGGTCTGGGGGACTGGTCCCCCAGGTAATTGCCCCCGTCGTGTCTTCGAGGGCCAGCCCTCGAGCTCCCGTAGCGGGGGCTCCGCCCCCAGACCCCCGTCAGGACTGCTGAAATGGCCCTATGCAAACAAATGTGAATTAACGTTAAATCGACAAACTCTCCGCGTAGCGGAGCTACGGGGGATCTGGGGGGCTGGTCCCCCAGTGCTGCATCTAGGGCGATTTAAATCCCATTGAAGACCATCCAGGCTGAAAACCAGGCGTTGATAGCGGTTCTACGTCGTACGGAAACGGCCGGCCCTATACAAACAAATGTGAATTAACGTTAATTCGGAAGGCTCTCCACGCAGCGGAGTTACTGGGCCTGTCGGTCCCTAGTGCAATTGCTTTGGAGGTGCCTTCGAGGGCCAGCCCTCGAGCTCCCGTAGTTGGGGGTTGCACCCCCCAAACCCCCCGCTCAATTGCTACGGGGTTCTAGGGGCGGAGCCCCTGCCCACAGGGGGTCTGGGGGACTGGTCCCCCAGGTCAATTGCCCCCGTAGTGTCTTCGAGGGCCGGCCCTCGAGCTCCCGTAGCGGGGGCTCCGCCCCCAGACCCCCGTCAGGACTAGAGAGACGGCCCTATGCAAGCAAATGTAAATTAACGTTAAATCAGCGGACCCTCCGTGTAGTACTATTGGGGTTCAAGGGGCGGAGCCCCTGCTACAGGGGGTCTGGGGGACTGGTCCCCCAGGTCAATTAGCCCAGTGATGTATTCGAGGGCCAGCCCTCGAGCTCCCGTAGCGGGGGCTCTGCCCCCAGACCCCCGTCAGGACTGCGGAAACAGCCCTATGCAAGCGAATGTGAATTAACGTTAATTCGACAAGCTCTCTGTACGGCTAGCTAGCTAGCGAGGCTACAAAGGACTCGGGGGAGGGGTCCTCCGGTGACGTCTCGTGGGGTGATTTGGAATCCATTGAGGACTACCTGGACGGAGCATTGAGCCCTGATAGTAGCGGTTGTACGGAACCGGCCGGCGCCCTATACAAGCGAAAGTGAATTAACGTTAATTGGGCAAGACTTCTATGCGGCTGGCTAGCAAAGCCAAGAGACATGGGCTACGGGGTTCTAGGGGCGGAGCCCCTGCCTACAGGGGGTCTGGGGGACTGGTCCCCCAGTGCCAATCGCACCACCAAGTGTATTCGAGGGCCAGCCCTCGAGCTCCCGTAGGTGGGGGCCAGCCCCCCAACCCCCATGTACCAATAGAAAACGACCGTTTGCCATGGACAATGAGGGCTGCATAGGCCGTTGGGACTGAAAGTTTCAAACCGTCACCCGAACCTTATTCGACGCCTTAGCTTTCAAGGCCCTCCACTCTGTTTCGTGCGCTATAGGTAAAGTAGCGCCATAATCTGTGAATTCTGAGTCCTTCGAAATACTTCCAACGCTGCGCCCGCTGTTTAGGACTCTTGCAAGCTGTGGGAGGGGATCCAGCATAGTTTCAAGAGTAGTTTGCCAGAGACCGGGGATATTAGCTGGACACCGAGGAGAGATGAAGGGAATTCATTCATTGTACGTGCACCCAAGTAGCGGGGATAGGATTAACCAGGAGCAGCAGTGGGGATGACACGAGGACGGCGATGGACACGCACAACTCGGAGAAGCAGGATTTGGTGTTTGTGCGGGAGCTCTTCGTCAAGGCGCTGACGGGCGTTGATGCGTGGCACCGGCCCCGGCCACAGCCGCTATCCATCTCGATCTGGCTCCAGACGAGCGTGGCGCGGGCCGGTACAACGGACCATCTCATGTACTCGCTCAATTACGACGTGATCTCCCGTAAGGTCACCCGTACCGTAGAGAGCGGCAAGTTCCGCAGCCTGGAGGACGTGGCGGAGCACGTGGCGGACGCGGTGCTCAAGGACGCGGCGCCGAACCAGTGGTGCAAGATCCATGTCAAGAAGCCTCGGGCGCTGCTGAGGGCCGGTGCGGCTGAGATCATCATTGCCCGGCACAAGAAGCTTCGGGGGGAGAAGAATGCGGTTAGCGGTAAGGACTACGAGGTGGTCAAGCCGGACGATACGGTGGACTGTGTCATTATCCAGAAGCTGCAGCTGGTGACCATCATTGGGGTGAACACCATTGAGCGGATGCACAAGCAGAACATTGTGATCGACCTGATTTTGCACAAGCCGCCGCACGACCTGGTCGAGCAGGGGCAGTTCAACAAGACGTATGATTTCCGGGCCTGTGTGGACGCCGTGTCGAGCCACGTGGAAAACTCGACCTACAAGACGGTGGAGGCGTTTGTTACCTCGGTCGCCGAGGTGGTGGCTCAATTGGGCGTGTGGAAGGCCACGGTGCGGGCTGAAAAGCCCAGCGCCATTACCTTTGCTGATGCGGCCGGGGTTGAGATTACGCGGACCCGGGAGTTCTTTGACGAGAACAAGAGCGTCTATTCAGAGCCCATGTCTCCGGCCATTGCGACTCCGCAGGCCGTTTCTGGCACCTCGACGCCGCTCTTCCCGCAGTCGGGCACCCCATTGTTCCCCCAGTCGGGGCTCGATGGCGTGGAAGGCGCTGGTGGCGCTCACACGGTGTACATTGCGTTTGGTAGTAACCTTGGCGACACGGTGGGTAACATTAGACAGGCGCTGGAGGAGCTCAACTCGCGGGGGATCAAGGTGCTCGCCACCTCGTCCCTCTACGAGTCGGAGCCCATGTACGTTACCGAGCAGGCGCAGTTCCTCAATGGGGTTGTCAAGGCTGAGACGACGTTGGAGCCGTTGGCGCTGTTGGATGTACTCAAGGACATTGAGTCTAACACGCTCAAACGGGTCAAGGTCGTTGAGAATGGCCCGCGAACCATTGACCTGGACATTCTGCTCTACGACGACCTGGTCATGAACCATCCGCGGCTCAACATTCCGCACATTGGCATGTTGGCCCGGTCCTTTGTGCTCAAGCCGCTGACCGACATTGTGCCCAGCTCCCTGGTGCATCCGTTGACGGCCGAGTCGTACCACCAGCACCTGGACGAGTTGTTGGCCCAGGGAACCGACCCGACCATCCAGGCCAGCTCGGCGCTGCAGACACTCATTCCATTGCAGGAGGGGCGGCGATTGGTTCTCGACCCTTGTACCCGTACCGTCCCGACCCAGATTATGGCCATTATCAACGTTACGCCCGACTCGTTCTCGGACGGCGGTAAGGTCAACCTGGACAATGTCGTACAGACGGCCGAACAGTTTGTCGAGCAGGGCGCCACCGTGCTGGATGTTGGCGGCGCATCGTCGAACCCCAAGTCGGCCGACCCCGGCGCTGGTGTCGAGATGGAGCGAGTCATTCCGGCCATCAAGGCGCTGCGGGCCTCCCCCAAGCTGGCCCAGGTGCCCATCTCTGTAGATACCTACCGTGCGGATGTTGCTGAGGCGGCCATCAAGGCCGGCGCTGATATTATCAACGATATCAGCGCCGGACGGCTCGACGACAACATGTTCAAGGTCGCTGCCCGGCTCAACGTGCCAATCATCCTCAACCACACGCGGGGCACCCCGCAGGAGATGAACTCGCTGGCTCACTACCGAGTCACGGACGGCGAGAAGGCCGTGGCCGACGACAGCGAGGAGGCGGTGTTGGAAGTGGTGACCCAGGAGCTCGAGGAGCGGGTCAACGCTGCGATCGAGGCCGGTATTCCTCGGTGGCAGATCATCCTCGACCCGGGTCTTGGGTTTGCAAAGAACAAGAGCCACAACCTGACGATTATCCGTCGGTACCACGAGTTCTTGGGCAAGCGTGAGGCATTCAGCGGGCTGTGCAACCTGGTGGGACCTAGCCGCAAGCGGTTCATTGGCACCATCACGGGCAAGAAGGAGCCCTCTGAGCGGGTTCTCGGTACAGCGGTCACCATTACATCGCTCATTTCGGGCGGCGCGGACATTGTGCGGGTCCACGACGTGAAGGAGATGCTCGAAGTGGTCAAAATGGCCGATGCCATTTACCGAAACGTGCCCGAGGACAAGAATTGATTGTAAGAAATGTTTGTGTTTTGATGTATTAAGAAATCCAATAAATTACAGTAGCCCTTGGGCTTGTATGGTATTTACAACTTGCCCTGCTTTGAAAACTCCTCATAATACTGAAGCATCTCAGGGGTAATGGCCTTTTTGATCTTGGACAGCGCGACATCAAAGTGCCGCTGCGAGATGGAGTCGATATCAAAGTCTTCGCTCATTGCCGCGAGACCAGCTTCCTGGCAGAGAGACACAACTTCGGCGCCGGAACAACCGTCAGTTCGGTGCGCAAGGTCGTCAATGACCACATCAGAGTTTATGCTCATCTTGGCGAACCGAATCTCGAGAATCTTCTTACGCGCCTCAAGGTCTGGCGGGGCCACGTAAACCAATCGATCGAGTCGTCCGGGCCGCATGAGCGCATTGTCAATGACATCGGGGACGTTGGTGGCAGCGAGCACGGTCACGCCGTTTAGGGCCTCGATACCATCCATCTCATTGAGCAAAGAGGTGAGCACCCGGTCTCCGCCTGCCTCGCCGTGGCCCCGAGCAGCACTCAGCGCGTCAATCTCATCAAAGAAGATAATGCTCGGGGCAGCTGCTCGCGCCTTGCGGAACACCTCTCGAATGGCCCGCTCAGACTCACCAACAAACTTGTTGAAGATCTCTGGGCCCTTGACCGCCAAAAAGTTGAGGCCAGCCTCGGTGGCAAGCGCCTTTGCAATGAGCGTCTTGGAGCACCCCGGTGGTCCGTAGAGCAGGATGCCACGCGGAGCCTGGATACCAAGGCGTTTAAACGTTTCCGGCTTGGACATAGGCAGCTCAATGGCCTCAAAGAGGGCCTTTTTGGCGTGCTCCTGGCCGCCAATGTCGGTCCAAAACACCTTTGGCGTTTCGAGCACCACCTCCCGCATGGCGCTGGGGCGAATGTCAATGAGCGCCTTCTCCAGGTCTCCAGTCTCTACAAAAATCTCCGATTCGGGGGTGCCATTGGCCAGACCACGCTGGATCGTGCGCATAACCGCGTCTCTCCACAGCGCATTGAGATCGGAACCAACATAGCCATGGGTCCGGCTCGCCAGCGACTGGATATACTCCTCTGAGAGCCGGTGGGGCTGGCCATTGAGCTGAAGCTGCAGAATGTCCAACCGGGCTGCCACGTCGGGGATGCCGATTTCAAACTCTGTACCGAAGCGTCCTGGCCGTCGCAGTGCCGGGTCGATCTGGTTAGGGCGGTTTGTGGCACCAATGACGCACACCTGGCCGGCGGAGCCCATACCGTCCATGAGGGTCAGCATGGTCGACACCACTCGGCTCTCTGCCTCGCCCGAATCATCGCTGTCTCGTTTAGGCACGAGCGAGTCAATTTCGTCAATGAACACAATCGAGGGCTGGTAGGCCCGCGCTTCGTCGAATATATTCCGGAGTGCTTCCTCGGTCTCTCCGAGGTACTTTGATACAATTGAAGGGCCATTGATGGTCAGCACATGGGCGTCCGACTCCTGGGCCACGGCTCTCAGCAGCATGGTCTTACCAGTCCCTGGCGGGCCGTGGAGCAAAAAGCCGCGCTCGGGGGTCGAGTTGAACCGGCCAAAGAGGGCTGGGTGGTGGAGCGGGAGCTCAATGGCCGCCTTGAGCTTGCCAATGATCGTCTCGAGGCCGCCAATGGCGCTGTACCCCGAGACCTGGGGCATGCCGTATGCCGTGTTGATCCGCGTCGAATACGACAGCACCACTTCAGTCTTGGACTGGTCAAACGCCATGGGCTGGGTGATCACGTCTTCTTCTTCTGCGGTCAGGCTCAACTTGTCGAGCCTGGGCATTCCCTCCACATCAGTCACCACCACCTCAACTCCTTCGTCAACGTCAAATCTAATTCCAGGACACACAATGCCAATATCTTGCAAAATGGCCATAATGCGGTCATTATACTGATCCAACGCATGTTTCGACCCGACCATGACCTTGAGGGCAAAATCCGGCCGTTTCGAGTTCTTTGCCACGGTAACGCGGTCCCCCAGCAAAAACCCCCCGAGCTTGCGGAATATCCGCGGCAGCTCGACCGTGTCGCCCTTGATCGAGGTCGCGGATGGGGTCACCAGCCCGACAATGCCTCGTTCGCCGCGCTTTGCGACCACCACGGGGTCCCCCGAGGCCAGCCCCTGCCCCCGTAAAGTCTCCAGGTTCATGTAGACCTTCATGGCGGCCTTGAAGTTGGTGGCTGCTGCGGGCCGCACCACAAACGACTGCCGCGAGTCCGGCTTAGCCTTGACGGGCTCACTGGGCCCCTTTGCCGGGGTCTTGGACGGGGTCTCCGCCGGCGGTTTGGTTTTCTTGGCCTTGGCCGCCGGGCTGTTCAAATTTGCCGTTCCTCGTGGTCCCATCGCCTACTATACACCAAAACTACCCAAATCAATGCCCGCCTCGCCGGTCGCTGAAAAATTTAAGTGATCCTATCCCAACCCGCCCTTATCACCGCCTGGTATAATGTCATGATCGCGTTTAGGCGGATCCCCACGATCCTGCGCAGGGCGGCCTACCACAAGGCCTTTTACGACGGCCTGGCCAAGCAGGCCGCCCGCGCTAACGCTAAGCACGCGCGCATCGCCGCTACCACCAAACCCCGCGGGCCCTCGGACCCGCTGGTGACCCTGCTGGGGGAGTTTCGGCTGGAGGACCGCGTGCTCGGAGAGGTCGCTACCCCGAGCCTGGTGCGCAACAGCACCCGCTACGCCAACCTCCGCGAGTCGGGCCGCCAGATGCTCGAGCTCCAGGGGTCCATTTTCCAGGCACAGCTGCCGACCCGGGCCAAGAGCACCGTCGCAGGCAACAACTTTGAGGTGCTTGCCGGCGCGGACGTTGAGCCGCTCACGTCGCGGCGCAACCTCGCCCGCTTCGTCGAATCGCGCCACATCTCGCCCCATTGCCGCGGGCCTTTGGAGGAGAAAAACCGCACCGACCATGCCATCGACACGCTGTACATGGCCATTGGCTCCGTATACGCGCAGTACGGTACCGCCGCCGTCGCACGGCTCTGCACCAACCTGATCCAGGGACCCAGCGGGCTCTACGAACTCTCCATCCGCCGCACCTTTTCCCAGCATTGATCCAGTACTAACATTATAAAGATTCAACAGTTATCAAGGGGGTCTGGGGGCGGAGCCCCCGCTACGGGAGCTCGAGGGCTGGCCCTCGAATACACCTGGTGGTGCAATTACCTGGGGGACCAGTCCCCCAGACCCCCTGTAGGCAGGGGCTCCGCCCCTAAAACCCCGTAACCAATTGTGTAACAGAGGGGGGTCTGGGGGTGCAACCCCCAGCTACGGGAGCTCGAGGGCTGGCCCTCGAAAACATTACAACCATTTCCTGGGGGACCAGTCCCCCAGACCCCCTGTGGGCAGGGGCTGCGCCCCTAGAACCCCGTGTTCATAAATCGTATCCATTATCAATATACATTGGGCCAATAAAAAGAATGTAAAGGTTAGAATCTATCCGGGAAGAGGACCGGGGCGAGCAGGGTCCACCCGTAGAGAGCGAAGCAGATCCAGGCGCTGACGATCTTGGTCCAGGAGGAAAAGTACGTTCTGCCTACCGGGGCAAAGTCTCCGTCGGGTTCCTCCTGGACGTTCATGGTAAGCAGCGTTGCGGTCCACTGGGTGGCGAGCAAGAACACGAGGTGGAAGAGCACGTAGTTGTAGCGGGTCGACTTCTTTTCGTCGTCCATGCCGGAGTCCTCCTCCTCGTCCGAGTCGTCCCACCCAGCCTCGGTGAGGGCAGAGGCGGGCAATGAGCCGCTCTCGACGGCGGCTCGAATGGCCTCGGCACGCATCTCGGAGCGCGAGGGCTCCTGGGTGACGAGGCTGTGGCCGGCGTCCACGGGCTCGTAGTCGTGGATCCGCGAGGTCTGGGTGGCGGCTCTGGTGGTGGTGTATGCAATCGCGAGGAAGGTGAAGATGGCGCCGAGCACAATGCTCGCCGTTCGCGTACCCTTCGACCGCACCAGCGGGTTACAGTTGCGGTCGTCAGGCTCCGCGGCCACCGCACTCATGGTGAGGTACGCACAGTAGATGGAGACCATGGCGGACTGGGCCAGCCCCGCCTGAGGGTTGTACTCCTGCACCTTGGGGTTCACCGAGAGCACGGAGACCACGACGGAGAGCACCAGGTTGATGGTGATGGCCGCCTGGTTCATGCCGCACCCGGACGCCGCGAAGAAGACGTACATGAGCACCGTGAGCACAATCGAGCCCACGTACATGCCCACGGTCGACCCGACCAGAATGACGCGCCACATGGTCGAATCCTCGTCCTCCACGTGCTCCAGACACGTCTCGGCCCACGAGTGCGCAAAGTCGACCAGCAGCACCAGCCCAATGAGGATGAACACCACAGAGAGCCCCAGCGCAAAGTAGTTGCCCCACACGACGAAGAAGGCGTCCGGGATGAGGAAGGTGATCACAATGAGCGCCAGCCACCCAAACACCTTGATGCCCCAGTACCCGTTCTGGATGCCCGCTCGCGGGTTGCGGGTCGAGCGCACGCCCACCAGCAGCAGCGCCAGTATGAGGTGGAAGAGCCCGAGGGCAAAGTTGATGCGGTGGACAGCGACAAAGCCGTAGCACTCCTGGCCGAGGCATTTGATCTGCATGTAGTCCAGGGTGAGGCGTTCGAGCTTCTTGACCGCCCAGTTGGTCTGCATGATCCACGACAGGATCGAGTTGACCAGGAAGAGCACGGCATAGCCGATTCTCGTGGCGATGGAGGAGGAGCACTTGCCGCACGCGGAGCAAATGGCAGAAAACGCCGCAGCGCCGCAGCAGCTCGCGATCCACGACCCCGCCATGCTTATCGCAGGTGTCACTGCTAGAGGGACTGACAGCAGAGCACCCATTATTATCTGGTTAGTTCGTTATTGGTTCGTTATTGGTTCGTTATCCTTGGTTATTCGTTATCCGTGGTTGGGTGGTCGGACGATATGCAAGGCGGAGCAGCCGATTATTTGACCCCAGGATATTTAGTACCTATTGGCCCAGTATTATATTGACTATGGGCTTATATTGTCTATTATTGTCGACGCGGATAGATATCAGGGCTGGTTAATGGCCATGCCAATGTTCAAGGTTTAATACAAATGGTTGGTAATTAGCGACTCCAGGTATAGTTATTTCATTGGGGTTTATTGGGCTTAACCAGGACGATGTAGAGTTCAGGAGCTCGAAGATCCCGAGTTTAGATGTCAATCTTTATCAGGTTGACAATGACGTTTAGGCGGACACCGAGACAGATATCAGCGAAGACGATATGTCGAGCTCAGTGAGAAGATTGATGATGGCGTAGATCACTGAGCAAATGCGATACAGTAGAGATACACAATTGATTACAGTACATTTATTGTATTGTGAAGTTTATATTCTTATACTCATGAAGCTGAGTCTCCTGACCTAGGTGATATCTACTGGTACTCGATCTCATTTCCAAAGCGCGAGCAGCTTCTACCTGTTGGCATACCAAGACACCTGAAAAGGAATATACGAATGGACCTTCAGTATAATCTATAGATATTTATATTCTTATACCTAAAGAGACGATATACATGATATTAACGAGCACTAGGCATTGAGTCTCCGCACAACTGGAGACATACAATTTGGCCCCATTTGTCAAGTCAGTTTGTTAGGAAGGAGGAGATGGGAATTGCGGCATATCATAAAGGTATACCAAGGAATTTTTACCATTTCTCTAAATGAACGCCATAAAATATCCCAGAAGTTATCTAGCTTAATTGCCAGGCTCACCTGAGACACCTGATTTTGCAGTCGTGAGGATTGAATTATTTCTTCAGCTCTGGAACCCCAGTTACGGGAGCTCGAGGGCTGGCCCTCGAATACACCAGGCGAGCAATTGACCTGGGGGACCAGTCCCCCAGACCCCCTGTGGGCAGGGGCTCCGCCCTTAGAGCCCCATATCTTTGACCATCTATCCGTGGAGTACACCGGGGGGTCTGGGGGGTTTCCCCCC